>CM076575.1:1440520719-1440666145 GCA_034641835.2 Pinus albicaulis | reverse complement strand
TATTTTTAATGAGTGTTAAAGAAATATTTTCACTCGGAAGGAGGGGATTTGCTGCTGCGTTAGCCTGCGCAGGTCGAGCTAGAGCGCCGCCCCCACGGCCTCCTCTGTTGTTGCTACAGCCCTCTCGGCCCTAGGGGCCCTCGATCCTGGCTGGATCTGAACGGATCTGCCTCCAGATCTCGTTTCTGGCCCTCTAGAGCAGCGCCCTCTCACTGATCTGCTGCAAAGATCCTCAACTGTTCCTCTGATCTGACCCCTGCTTATTCTGCTGCTCGGTCTCGGAGATGCCTCGCCTCTTGTCTGGAGCAGGTCGGGTGAGTTACTGATCTTTTCTGCTGACTATGGAGACCCAAGGATCGCCTCAAGGGCCCCCTCTGTCTTCTCCTCCGGATGCCTCAGGTGCCTTCTCTTCCTTGATTGCTTCGTTACCCAAGAAGAAGAAATCTGACGTCTCCAAGTTTGTTAAAAAGCTCGATGATGTGCCGGACGTAACCCTACCTCCGGAGGGGCCGATCCAGGTTGCCGTGTCTCTAGCAGATCGCGCCCTGGTCGGTCAATTCATGGGTCTCTGGCCCTCTCCTAAATCAACTGAAAACTGGGTTGCAAGGAATTTGATCCCGCTGATCAAGAACAAAGTCACTTCATATTTTCTTGGAAGAGGCTACTTCCTGTTTGAATTCAATACTAAGGAGGATAAAGACCTGATCTTCAGGAATGGGCCCTATTTCATGGGACCTTAGGGCCTCTACCTAAATAAATGGACTCCAGACTTTGATCCAGCTGTGGATGTTCCATCGGCAGTTCCTGTTTGGGTTCGGCTTCCTAACCTACCGGTTCACTGTTGGAACTGGGATTCCCTTAAACACATTGGCAACACATTGGGCAAGTTCATAGACAGAGCCAATAACAACGATCAATATGATTGCGCCCGGATCTGTGTCGAGGTAGACTTAGAGGTGGGTCTCCCTGAGGCCATCAAAATAAAGGTGGGCAGCTGGACGCATGTTTAAGTGTTGGATTACGAGCAGCTCCGGTTCAAATGTCGCAAATGCCACATCTACGGCCATTTTGCTAGAGGATGCCCGAACATAGGTGAAGCAGAAAAAGGAAAGGAGGAAGGATGGAACCAAGTTAAGAGATCAAAGATAAACCACAGGAAATCCGGGGCACAAGGATCTCATCCTGCCGCTGCCCAAAATGTATCCTCGTCAAGAAGTCAAGAAAATAAGTTCGAGATCCTAAGCTCTGCGGAAGAAATCCCCAGGGAAGAGGAGAGACCGGCCAAATCAGCAGAAAAATCGAACTCAGCAGGAACAAGACCCGAAGAGAGTATCATGGCAAGGGACAAGGAAAAGCAAACAGAAGCCTCCGAGGAGGAACATGACTCAGAGGAGTCTGAGGAAGATGGAGAAATCGGAGATACGCAGACATCAGTTAGAAGATCTGCAAGGGGCCGGAAATCTGCAAGAGAAAAGAGAGATCAGGAAACCTACAAAGACAAGCTTCAGGGTAGTCAGCCCACGCTGGAAAAACTCCTTGGCAAGAACCCGAAGACGGTTAAAAATCAAATTCCTGGCTCCAGGGGAGCCCCTCACCAAAGAAAAAAATGATGAAGACCATCTCCTGGAATTGCAGAGGAATGGGGAGCAAAGTAAAAGAAGAAGTAGTGAGAAGTCTCATTAGAAGAGAAACCCCAGACATCCTTCTGATCCAGGAGACCAAAATGGAGGACAATGAGTTCCTTCAAATCATCAAAAAGCTCTGGAAGGGAAGTAGCGGACTAGCAGTATCATCAAGGGGAGCCTCCGAGGGATTGGCCTCTCTCTGGAACGCCCTCAAATACAGTCTGGTCACTGAGGCACACAATAGCCATTGGCTATTCTTGAAGCTACACTCTGTAGATTCAAGGGAGACTATCTGCCTGTTCAATGTCTACGTACCTATTAACATAGGGGAGAAAAGGGAGTGCTAGGACTCCATTAGACAGGTGGCGGAGACTGAGAACCTGGGAAACATCATCATTGCAGGGGACCTAAATCTCACTCTACGCACGGATAAAAAGCAAGGAGGCTCAATCGTAAGGGACCCAGCAAGGGAGTGGGTGGAAGATCTCATGCAAGACTGGGATCTACTCAATACCCCTCCGGATAACGGTAAGTACACCTGGACCAATAAGAGAATAGGCCCTGGTCATATTGCTGCTAGACTTGATAGATGCTTGGTGGAGAGTTCTTTTCTTTTGCTTGGTTTAGAATCCAGATTGCACATCCTCCCATGTAGTGTCTCAGATCATAAGCCCATTTTGTTAGAGATGACAGGTCACAAGTATCTTGGTCCCATTCCATTCAGGTTCAATGCTCTTTGGGTTAAAGAGCCTGAGTTTTTGAACTTGGTTCAGGACAGCTGGAATTTTCCAGTGAAGGGTTCTCCCTTCTTCATCTGGGAAGAAAAACTTAGAAGATTGAAAGCTGCCCTCAAAACATGGGCCAAAAGTCTTCCCACTCCTGCAAAAGAAAGAAAGCAGGCCCAAGATAATCTTACACAGCATCAAACCCAAAGTGAGGATGTCGAAATCACTAAAGAAGTTTTAGACAAGGAGGAGGAGCTTCAACAAATCTATCACAAAGCCTGCCTATCAGAGGAAGAGCACTGGAGGCAAAAATCTAGGAGTTTATGGCTTAAAGCGGGAGATAGAAATTCTGCCTTCTTTCATAAACAAGCTCAAGCAAGAAAAAGCTTTAATTATATAGCATAAATCAAAGAAGGCAATCTAATCCATAAAGACTTTGAGAGCATAAAGAATGCAGCTAATCACTTCAAAAACTTGTATAAAGAAGAGGGTGAGATTGATCCAAAATCCAAATTTCTGGAGGTGATACCCCCAAGGATCTCCCCTCTTATCAATCAGCAGCTTGAAAAGAAGATTTCCATCCAAGAAATAAAAGAAGCTCTAGCCAGTATGGAGCCTGACAAAGCCCCAGGCCCGGATGGCTACACGGCCAGATTCCTCCAAACTTGCTGGCAGATCGTGGAGAAAGATCTCTTTAAGATGATCCTGAAATCACAAAATTGCCAAAAAATTGGGGGCAACACTAATTTTTCCTTTCTTGCCCTTATTCCCAAGGAAAAGGGTGCAAAAGAATTCAATCGGTTTCGCCCAATATCTCTCTGCAACATTGGATACAAATTAATCACAAAGGTAATAGCAAACAGGCTAACAGGCATCCTTCCAGTGATCATACCTGAGAATCAAGGAGGATTTGTTAAGGGGAGACAGATTGTCGATAACTACATCCTGGTGCAAGAGGCGATCCATTCGAGTCAACTTCGCAAAGAGAAGGGTATGGTAATTAAATTAGACCTGGCAAATGCCTTCGATCGTGTCAGGCAAAGTTTCCTTTGGGAAGTTTTGAAAAAGTTTGGCTTTGGACTGGGTTTTGTAAATTGGATTCGAGCTAGTATTGCTGACCCATGGATCGCCCCCTTGGTGAATGGGAGAGCAGCTGGCTTCTTCAAAGCATCAAGAGGGCTCAGGCAAGGTTGCCCCCTCTCTCCGCTGCTTTTCGTTCTTCAAGTCTCTGCCCTAAGCTCCTTCCTAGATCAGAAATTGGAAGATCAGGAGATTTTGGGGCTTAATATAGCCAGAGGTGTGAAAAATGTAAACCAAACTCTTTTTGCAGATGATACCCTACTGTTGGGGGCTGCCACAGCTCGATCTTCCATAAGGTTTAAGGAGGTTCTAGATGATTTCAGTGAAGCTACAAGAAGCAGTCTAAACAAAGGCAAATGTAAAGCTTACTGCTGGAACATTTCTGCTCACACTCTCTCTGTCATCTCCAGAATCCTGGGCTTTGCTGCCACCCTCAGCTGGTCCTCCTTTATATACTTGGGTCTCCCCATCTTTCGCAATCTGGTTTATAGCAGAGATTGGGCCCCCCTTTTGGACAAATTCAAGACAAAATTTCAGGCCTGGGGTTTCTCTTGGTTAAACCTTACAGGCAAACTTGTTCTAATCAAATCAGTACTCAGCAGTCTCCCCATATTCCAATTTTCTGTGCTCCTAGCACCCTCTGGCATCATAAAAAAAATGGAAGCCTACATCCGCAAGTTTTTCTGGAAAGGTGGCAAACTCAATGATAGAAAAATCCTGTTGATCAGTTGGGAGAAAATTTGTAAGCCTTTGATGGAAGGAGGCCTTAATTTCAAAGATTTCTGCTCTCAAAATATCGCCATGGGGGCCAAGCTCTTCTGGCGAATCATCGCTCCGCACCCAGGCTGGGCGCAAAGAGCCCTCTGGAACAAATATCTCATGGGGAACAGAAAAAGATCTCTGGATAATCCTCTTCCCACAACAGGAACGCATTTGGTTAAACGCTGTCATAAAGCAGTGGCTCTTATCAAAGATAGAGCGTTCTGGATACCGGGCAATGGTAAAAACATTAAGATCTGGGATGACAGTATTATGCTGCAACCTCCCTTAGCATCGAACAATTCACTGCACGCGCTGAGACAGTGGATGGATCACGCAGGGTTTAATACACTGTGGGACATTTCACAGTGGTCTGACAGAACCTGGCAGCGATGGCGCCTACCTCCCGTGCCTCCAGAGCTTGCGCAGGCCAGACAACTCCTATTATCTCTGTTACATGGCAAATCGCCCCTACGCACAAGTAAGCACGATGCTCGGGGTTGGGGATCCGGTCCAGGTATGTACACAGTAGCGCAAGGGTACAATTGTCTGCAAGAACGCCCCTATGTCGCCCCCGATCCAGCTGTATGGAAGGGGCTGTGGCATCACAAATCTCTGCCAAAGGTCGATATCTTCTGTTGGTTGCTTTGTCATAGAGCAATCTTAACAGATGACAAACTGAAGAAAAAAGGCTTTCAAGGCCCATCCAGATGCCACCTATGCTGCGAAACTGAAGAGAGTGCCCAGCACATCATTCTGGAATGTAAATTTTCTAGAGTAATTTGGCAGATCCTTTTGAATTATTGGAAAACAGAGTTCACTCTTCCTGTCTATATTTCAGACTTATTTGCTAATTGGCATAGCTGTTATCCAGGAACTCTTCCAAAAAACGAAAGATTTAAAGCAGCATGGTTCTCCTTGCCGAAATTCATATGCTGGCAAATCTGGCTTGAGCGAAACAGAAGAGTTTTTAGGGATGAAAAATTAAATCCTCAGCTCATCACCATCAAAGTAAAAAACCTCTGGAAAGAAAATTTGGGTGAACAGTTATCGGAAGCCAACTTAAACCAAAAGGATCTAGATTGGGGTGCCTCGTTGGGTCTTCACTTCTCTGGCGAAACAAGACAGCAAAAGAGCATAAAAGAGTGGCAATTCAAAGGAAACAAGCAAGAACTTTCAGACTTGCTCACCAGACAAGCCAGACACTGTTTATTCTTCGATGGGGCTGCGAAAGGCAATCCCGGTTTGGCTGGGGCAGGAGGAATTATAAAGAACAAGGAGGGCATAACAGTGATTAAGTATGCTTGGGGTCTCGGGCATTCAACCAGCATCCAAGCTGAATCCTTGGCACTTCTGCAGGGTCTTAAGCAAGCAAAGGCCACCGGTATTTCAGATTTAAGTGTTATAGGAGATTCTCAGTCTATCATCAAAGTTTTAGTGGAGGACTCCTCTCCTACAGATCTTAGATTGGCTAGAGCGATCTTAAGAATTCGAACCATGGTGAAATCTTTTCGAACTGCAAGCTTCCTTCATGTATTGAGAGAAAACAATAAAGATGCAGATTCGGAAGCCAACAAGGCGGTGTCGCTTTCAGAAGGCTCCCTTCTGGTAGACAAAACTGAGGAGTGGGACTCTATCCCATAAAGCTGCAATGTTTTTTCGTATCATTTTACAACAGTTTGTGTGTTTATATAAGCTAGGAAAAATAACAAAGATAGACTTTCTAGTCACGTGTAAAAATGGTGGATTCCCAAAACTTGGGGTCTACGATCAGACCATGGCAGAAAGACTAAGGGCTAGGCCCGACATTTTGTAATCTTGGATGGCATTTGGCCACTTTCTAATATAATCTCATAACCGTTCTTGTAAAAAAAAGAGATGCGGATTGTCCTGAAGTAAATCTGAATTGAATGCAGACTACAAGTTAGGAATTTGTGCGGGCTTAAGTCAGAGAGAAGTATGGATATACCTGAGATATCATAGCATGATGTAACCTGAAGTAAATGCGAAGTTGAGGCAGTAGTTGACTGTGTTAAAGTGTCTGAAAGAAAGTGCAAGATCGAATTAGAGACCGAGTTCTCCAAGGTTGATGCAAGCTCAGTGTATATTGGTGTAGGAATGAAAGATCAGCGTTGGAGGAAGACTTAGAAGCAGTGACAAGGTCTTGAAGGCATTCACAGGCCAGGGTCTGAGTCTTGGTCATGGTACTTATCATTTGAAGATCAATAAGAAGAATTTCTTAGGGGTTTTCCTCTCCAAGAGGGAGAGGTTTTTGCCCTGGCTCGAGGAGCCTAATTGCGTGTCTTGTATTTTGGTAATTGACTTGATGAAAGACCAAGTAAGTTAATAAGTAAGCTCACAATTAATTATCATGTAAGAGAATTTGAATTAATCACCAGCCCTCTAAATTCTCAACACTCTGCCCATTAACCCAATCCATAGGTCATACACAGAGATAGGCATACCCCCATGTTGTTGGCAAGAACCAACCCAAAGCGAGAGACATGAATGCCAGGTGACAATGGGTATTGTGTCTAGAGTTGCACCAAGTCTTCACTGACTACTGCAGTGCAGGTTCTGGAGTAAACAGTATGTTATGCTAAATTTACGGTAAATTGAAGACTGTCTATATTTATAGCCAAAAAAGCCTGCACAAAAAAGATGACTCTTCAATATCTTATTCCCTGAATATCTTATTCATTAAAAATTGTTGCTTCTAATACACTCGTTTAACTGTCAGACAGGCTCTTTAAGAAACTAAGAGCTCTTCTTAGTAATGTGGCAACCAACATAGGGCAGCATTAGCATTATCTCTATGTACAAGACTTTAAAGTTGGGGGGCAAGGAGAATACCTGGAGGGCTCGCCATTGCATGTATGGTCCATATGATGGGACCACACTATCTGGATAACCTTCCGGTACCAACCAAGATGAAACAAAAGATTTAAAATCCTGCAAGCCCATACAACTGTCAAAAATAACTTCATTGTCTTTACCAAAAGCAACTGTAAGTTGACTTTTTCTCATCATGCATATCAAAAGAACTATGTCTACCTTTAAGAATAACCTCATTCTTTAATGAATTCATGAAAAACTCAAAAATGTAAGACATACTTTTGAGTATAAAGAAAATATAGTTTACATGAGATGCAAACCATTGTAGTGGTATAGGCCATTCTCTCATTTACAGTTCAAAATACTATTTATTAAAAATAGTTATTGATGCTTCATAAACAGTTTGAAGTATTCAAATATAACTGCTGCCATTGAAGTGCTTAACATAAGCTTGAACAGAAAATTTTAAGACAAAAATCTGCTATCCCAGCTCACTATCACTCGTTTGCAGAGAATTTATGACTTGCTAGAATATTTATAGGGTGTTTGATCATATACGCAATAGCTTTCGGCACAGATCAACATACATCTACCCGTATACACAGTGTAAATATGCTAGAGTGACACAAATTGTAACTACTTGATGTAACATCCAATTTTTGCATAAATGGGATTGATAAATATTGTCTAGTAATAAGGTGATGTCTTATGTTCTTACACAATTCAAATTTAAGTTAATTGACAAATGGAGAGTTGCATTGGTTGTTGCATCACATAACTTTCCAACAATCAATAGGCAATAAAAATATAGAAACGTACAGAAGATGCAATGGTTGGTAATTCTCCACGAAGCTTACTATGGGTATGTAATACCCTTGAGTTCTATACATATTTGAAGGTTCCTATTTAACATATAATTAAAACTTCTTGTCTGTGTGTGTGTCTGGGGGGAACATGAGTAGGCATCATGATTGTCATGTGTGAACCAAGATCAATACACAGTGATTGAACACACTATAGGAACCCTAGCTGTGAAGGCAGGAAGAGAAGAACAATGTGTATGGAAGCTATTGGGCAAATGAACGAAGTGTTACGAGAGAAGAAGAAGGCATATGGAAGTTGCAGAGTAGATTAACAAGGCATTGCAGGAACCCTAGATATCTACAGAATTAGGTAAGTTCATGGCATCTAAGAAACTAAACAGCCCAACTAATTGTGTGGCTCATAACACTATTATTCACATGCAGCTGGGAGCTCTCCTTCAAGCTCTAAACAATGATGTGATCCACTATTGATAAGGAGAACGTACAGTATTTGATCTTGATGCCAATATTTTTTTCACACAAATAAAATTTTATCTCCATAAGTTGGGTAAACATATTGCCCTCACAGTTGGTTCACATCCTATTGTAGAAGGAGCAAAGGTTCAAGGAATGGAGGAAGATATTTAGCTAGTGGACTATTTTGAAAACTCCTTAACTAAAGATGAAATCCTTGCTAACGACCCTAGTATTGCTACAATGGTGGAAAGGTTCCCTAGGGCCCTCTTACCCACCACCAGTGGGTAATCCCATAGGAAAAATTTTCTCCTAGTTTTGTCTTCAGCCGGTAGCCAGCAGCCCCCTGACAGCCACCTGATAGCTTTGATGTGCTACTTTTCTCTGCCACCTGAGCCAGCCGTTGTGTACCCTCGCTCATATGTCATGATGGTATGTTTGAAGGTGGGACATCCAATCCTGAAGGTATGATTTTTCATTATGTAATTGGGTGTTTACACTTGTTTTCCTTAGGCACACTTACCCATGGATTACTAGATGACTTGGAAGAAGGAAAGGCTCTGACTGTACTCTCGTTAGCTTACCTTAACTGCAGGGTTAATCCTGTATCCTACACCCGTGGGATCTCCTTTATTGGCCATTAGCTTTAGGAGTGGCACTACACGGGAAACTCTGATTTTGATTGCGTGGTCCAGCGTCCAGATACCATATATCTCACTTCCCTCCACTCATTACAAGTCCTTTTCACATTTTCCCTATCTAGATCCACATTTGTCCATTGGGCCCTATTACCGCTCAAACTAGCAGGGGTCCTAGGAGGGGATCCTATAGGGCAACTACTAGGTCAAGGGCAACAATGGAGCAATAGCCCACTGTCACCTCAGCTATGGCTCCCTGCTCTTTATGGACTTTCATCGATGGGAGGAGACCCAGTGTAATAAGGATCACGATAATGAATGGATCAATAATGGGATGAAAGGTGATCCTAAAAAGCCTATTCACAAGAGAGGCTCAAAAATGTGGCTTGATTGCTTAGAAAGCAAGGTGAAAGGTTCTCTAGGAAGAGCTAGGAGGACTGTAAATTTTTGTAGATGTTCTATGCTTGATGCAACTTTACCTTTCATCACCAATATCAACCTGCAATCACATAAAAAAGAAAGTTAAATGCTGATAGAACATACCAGTAGATCGACAGAAAACAAGCCAAAAATATATGTGTTGGTGCGTTACGGCGATCAACAGGATGCTTCAACCAGCAAAGTCTCAATACGATTAGCCAACCAGAAGTGTCACAACCCTCTCGGACAACCAGATTAGTCAACGAAAGTCAACGTTGTCATAGTCAACGGTCAATGCAAACAGCAGCAGCAAAAAGTCAACGCAACCCAATCAAAAGTCAATGATCAACCTCAATTTTTGTGCCAGAAAATGCGGACTGTAGAAATTGGAATTTTGACCAAAGTTGGGGTCAGTTTGACCATGCGTTGACCAAAGTCAACGTTGGTCAACTCTACGCTGAAACCCTAGGTCAAAAACAAAAATTTCTCCTTGCTGCATTTTCCCACGTGTGGATGAAGAAGAGCCTCCAAGTGATCGAACCAATCAGATGATGAGAGAGAATGTGTGAGGATGGATGAGTGAAAATGACCTCCAATGTTGACCTATTTATATCCATCAATGAGGGTGTGTGACACAACTGCTGGGGCTTCAAGCCTACATTTCATTTCAGGCCAACCTGCACATATTTTGAATAAATTCAAAATAAATGTTCTGCTCATCGAATCAAGATGATCTTTAGATCGATCTTGCACCTCTCCGAAAGAGGAATCCAATAAAAATATTGGCATCTTCATCTGAGCATCACAACATGGAGTTTGGACCTAGTTGTCCAAAATTAACACTCCCTCTCAACTAGGGAGAACTCCATCCACCTGTGCCATCCAAACATCGTGCGTCATCCTGCCGTAACTTGCTTTGTTGGCTTCTTTATTTCAGAACAAAAGTGGGTCGATCACAAAGACATCATTCCTGGCTGACAAATTCAGCCCAAAGGTCCGAAACCTCTATAGGACTCAAAGAGTCACATACCAACCCGAAGTTGGTTTATCTGACCCGGAGTCAGTAGGAGGTCCGAAACCTCACTAGACTTGATCCCAGATCAAGTGGTTGGACACGTGCCATCCTAGACATAGTGAGTATGGCAATCTCTGATGCGTCCATCAGTCTTTGCTACTAGTCTCTAGCTTTTCCCACCTCACTGGCCAAATCAGAGGTACTTCCCATGAGTTCGGGACTCAATGGGTAGGATGCATACAGGGCATAGATCATGAGAGGTGAACCAACTCAACATCATAACGGTGGGCCAGAAGCACCACAAGGTTCGACAAGCCTAGCCTCGTGTGTGCTAATAGCTCTGAGAAGCTATCCCCAAAGCCCCCAGAGCTCCAAGAGCTCATCGTCCAACAAGACCCTCAGCATAGGGTCGTTCCACGATACCAAGATTCTCACAGAAGGTTAGGAACTTGACCTTCCCCAAGGGCTTTGTGAGAATATCCGCGACTTGCTCATCAGTTCCTATATGATCGAGCCTTAGGGTGCCTCGTTGTACCATATCCCGGATAAAGTGGTACCAACCATCAACATGCTTGGATCAATCGTGGAACATGGGATTCTCGAATAACCGAATCCCACTCTGGTTATCACAGAGTATCACGGTGGTATCTAGCACATGCCCGAACATCTCACTGAAGAGCTTTCGCAACCAAACTGCTTCACAACAGGCCATACTCGCTGCAATGTATTCGACCTCCGCGGTGCTCAAAGCCACTGACGTCTGCTTCCTGCTCATCCATGATATCGAAGCAGAACCAAGTGTGAAGCAGCATCCCGATGTGCTCTTACGATCCACCACACTGCCAGCCCAATCAGCATCAGTATATCCATGGAGTGTCACGCTCCCAGCAGTGTATCTCAGCCCATGGTTTATCGTGCCCCGAAGATATCTCAACAGATTCTTGACACCAACCCAGTGAATGTGATGAGGATCAACCATATGTTGACTCAAAGTGTTCACTGCAAAACATACGTCCGGACGAGTGTTCACTAAGAACATTAGGGCCCCTACGATTTGATGATACTCAATAGGATTTGCTAGCACGGGCCCAGCAGCGCTGCCACTCAACTCTTTGAAGTCGAGCTCCATCAGTGTCGACACGGACTTACAGTCCACCATTCCAAATCTTTCTAGAAGCTTCACAATATATTTTCCTTGAGAAAGGAAAATCTCGCCAGGTCTCTGCCAGACCTTCAGGGCTAGGAAGTAATGCATCAGTCCTAGGTCCTTCATCTCGAACTCAGCAGCGAGCTCCCTCTTACACTGATGAATGAGAGGGTCAGCACCTATCAGGAAGAGGTCGTCCACATACAACACCAGAATGAGAGGCTTTTCTCTATCAACCTTGAAGTAAAGGTTTGGATCAGCATTACTACGAGTGAAGCTCAGCTTCATCGGTAGCTATCTATCCTCTTGTACCAAGCTTTGGGTGCTTGCTTCAACCCATAGAGGGCTTTCTTCAACCTGCACACATGGGTGTCCCAATCCCGGACTTCGAACACCAGAGGTTGCTCCACATAGAACTCTTCCTTTATCACACCATGCAGAAATGCGGTCTTCACAACCATCTGATGAAGATTCCATCCTTGCGTAGCAACAAGGGCTATGATAGATCAGATGGTGGTATATTGGGCCACAGGTGCAAATATGCCATCATAGTCTACGCCTTCCTTTTGAGAGAAGCCACGGGCAACGAATCTTGCCTTGAACTTTTTAGCACTACCATCAGATCCATGCTTGATTTTATAGAGCCATTTCGAGGTGACAACTGCTTTGTCCTCCGGTCTTGGAACCACATCCCAGACATCATTCTTCATAATGGACTCATATTCTTCGTGCATAGCATCCTTCCAGACTTGATGCTTTACGACTTCCTCAAAAGATCTAGGCTCAGATTGTACGATTGTACTCATGGCTGCTAGATACCCTTGGTATCTATTCGGCTTCTTGCTTTCACGGAATGTCTCCCTTGGGGCCATATGATTCTCGGCATCCTCGAGAGTGTCCCTGAGCCATGATGGTCTCTTCCTCATTGAAGGAGGTGGATCAATAGGGTCCATCAGTCCTTCAACATCGGGCATCGTCTCATCCTTCGGTTCTTCTTGATTTCTAGGCCTTGCTTCATGATCTTCCTCAGATCTCGGAAGATTGATTACTTTACTCAGGGAACCATCTTTGTCAAAGGTAACATCGTGGCATATCTCCACTCCCCTTTGACCAGGCACATAGACTCTATAGGCCTTTGAAGTTTCGCTATAGCCCACAAACATTTCCAGAAGCATCCAGCTTGCTCCTCTTCTCCTTTGGTACATGAAAATAAATAGGACATCCAAAAACTCTAAAATGTGAGACGTCAGGTTTCTTACCAAAGAAAACCTCTTCAGGAGTTTTGGAGTCCAAAGCAAAATGCGGGCATTAGTTTTGTATGTACACAGCAGTGTTCGCAGCTTCTCCCCACAAAAACTTCGGAAGACCTTGGTCACATAGCATGGCACGGGCAGCTTCCACAATGGTCCTGTTCTTTCTTTTAGCAACGCCATTCTGCTCAGAAGTATAGACAGTTGTGGTCTCCCTCTCGATGCCAGCTTCTCTGCAAATGTTCTTGAACTCGTTCGTCTCATATTCAGTACCATTATCGGTCCTCAATATCTTGATCTTCTTCCCTGTTAGATTTTCCACCAACGCTTTGAAGGTACGGAACCACATGAAAACCTCATCCCTTTTTTTCAAGAAGTATATCCAGGTTTTCCGAGAGAAGTCATCTATGAACGTCATATAATAAGAACATCCTCCCAAGGATGTCATGGGCAGCATACCAAACAGATCAGAATGTACCAATTGCAAGACATCAGATGTCTTTGTGACACTTGAGGGGAAAGGTCCCCTTGTATGCTTTCCTTCGGCACAGCCATGACATACACTTTCATGATCATTTGTGAACTCAAGCATCCCCGTCACCACCTTCCTTGCTTCGGGAAGGGCTTTGTAGTGAAGGTGTCCAAACCGCCGGTGCCATAGTTCAGTCTGTCGTATAGTATCACATGTCATCGCTCCTAGTGGACTTCCTCCAACCTAGTAGAGTGTATCAACTCTAAACCCAATCGTGATAGCTTCCTTGAAACTCTTCTTCCAGATACGCACCTTTCCATCAATGAATGCCACATTGAAACCTTTGTCTTCCATGGCCGAAACGAACACAAGGTTCTTCTTCAAATTAGGTACATGTAGTACATCTTGCAGGCAGAGGACTTGACCTTGAGACAAGTGGAGGGTCACAGTCCCTGTCCCTTTCACGGGATATGTGGCATTATCTCCAAGGATAATTTTCAGATTAACATCCTTCTCAACCATGTCAGAAAGTGCTTCCTTGAACCCAGTGATGTGCCTTGAGACACCACTATCTATCAACCAGACATCCATAGTGTAAGGTGGAGATGCAACAAAGAAGGAAGATACAAGAATGAATTCATTTCTTTTATCATCAACAACATTTGATTCCTCGTACCTGGAATTTCTCGACCTTTTGAAAGGTTGCCCATTTCCACCAGAGGAAGCCTTCCTCTTCCCTTTGAACATGTTGTTCCTTTGATTGCCATTCCTCCGGTTGTTGTTGTTGTCATCATCATCAGGAGAATCCTTCTTGAAAGGGCATTCTCTAGCATAGTGGCCGGTCTTGTGACATGTGTAACATGTACCTTTCTTACCTTGGTCCCCTGCTCTTCCTTTGTTCCTCAGACCACCAAAGTTCTTCTTCTTAGCACGAGCAATGAAGGCAGCGTTTCCTTCATTTTCATATTCCTTCATCCTTTTCTCTTCTTGTACGCATCTCGATAATACTTCGTCAAAATCAGGTATCACATTGTTATTGAGAATGGTAGTATTGAATACATGTCATTCAGATGAGAGACCTCCAAGGGAAGTGAGATCCATCTCTCAATCAGTTATTGTCTCCCCAATAGCCAAAAGATTATTCCTAATTTCGGTCAGCTTCAGAAAATATGATTGAACGGATTCATCCCTGCCTTTCTTCAGATTCTTTAGTTGATTCTTAAAGAATAGGACTTGATTTGCATTGTTGGCCTTGAACATGTTGACCAACTTATCATACATCTCCTTAGATGTGCCCAGCTCAAAGATGTAGGCAACCAGACTCTTATGAATTGAGTCCCTGATCATCATTTTTGCTCTTATTTCCCCCTTCTTATACTTTGACTTGGTGGCAGCAGGTGCAGTCGATGGAGGCTCTTGGATTTTACCTTGCACATAGTCCATGACATCTTGGTCTTCCAACATAAGATCCAATGTCATCTTCCAAGCATGGAAGTCTTCTTTCCCAGTCAATTTGTCATCAGCTTTAAAGCCATTGTAGTTTGAGGTACTCATGCTCTTCTTCGGTGATTGCTACAAACTCGGGCTTTGTCTTCATCTCAGCTCCAATACCATGTAAATTTTTGTAGATGTTCTATGCTTGATGCAACTTTACCTTTTATCCCCAATATCAACCAGCAATCACATAAACAAGAAAGTAAAACGCCGATAGAACATACCAGTAGATCGACAGAAGACAAGCCAAAAATATATAAGTGTGTTGGTGCATTATGGCGGTCAACAGGATGCTTCAACCAACAAAGTCTCAATACGGTCAGCGAACCAGAAGTGTCACACAACCCTCTCGAACAGCCAGATCAGTCAACCCAAAAGTCAGCGAAAGTCAACGTTGTCATAGTCAACGCAAACAGCGGCAGCAAAAAGTCAACGCATTCCAGTCAAAAGTCAACGGTCAACCTTGATTTCTGCGCCAGAAAATGCTGACTGCAGAAATCAGAATTTTGACCAAAGTTAGGGTCAGTTTGACCATGCGTTGACCAAAGTCAACATTGGTCAACTCTACGCTGAAACCCTAGGTCGAAAACAAAAATTTCTCCTTGCTACATTTTCCCATGTGTGGATGAATAAGAGCCTCCAAGTGATCGAACCAATCAGATGATAAGAGAGAATGTGTGAGGATGGATG
The DNA here is from genome assembly GCA_034641835.2 of Pinus albicaulis. Taxonomy (NCBI): domain Eukaryota; kingdom Viridiplantae; phylum Streptophyta; class Pinopsida; order Pinales; family Pinaceae; genus Pinus; species Pinus albicaulis. The sequence goes on along the minus strand of CM076575.1, from coordinate 1,440,650,718 downwards.
AGCGAAAATGACCTCCAACGTTGACCTATTTATATCCATCAATGAGGGTGTGTGACACAACTGTTGGGGCTTCAAGCCTACATTTCATTTCAGGCCAACCTGCACATATTTTGAATAAATTCAAAATAAATGTTCTGCTCATCGGATCAAGAAGATCTTTAGATCGATCTTGCACCTCTCTGAAAGAAGAATCCAATAAAAATATTGGCATCTTCATCTAAGCATCACAACATGGAGTTTAGACCTAGTTGTCCAAAATTAACAAGGATTTTAGGGGGCTAGGATTTGAAAATATGACTTGTAAAGGAGATTCCTAGACCTCAAAATCCTTGTGAAAACTTGGCTTCTAAATGGTCTTTGAAGGATTGACTTTGATAAGAAGTGGGACCACATGAGACCAAGTGGACCCAAAATTAGGTCAAGGGGATGGAATTGATCAATCAAGGGTATGCTTGACCTAATTGAGGAGGAGAAGAGGATCAAAGGAGAAATTTTCTTTGATCCCGAGGCAATGATCCCAATGAGGTCACTAGCCAAAGTAAACTAAAGGCAAGAATCGATCTTGAAGCTATGGCTTGAAATATCTCAAGATCCCACCGTTAGAATTTCATGAAATTTGGAGGGCACCTAGGAGACACACCAGCGCAGTGGTGGGCAAGAGATCGAATTTTTTTTATGGATGAATCATGAGAAAATTGATGCCCTAGGTGACCTATGGAGGCTAGGCCTAGAAGAGAGAAGAAGGTGAGAAAAATAAGCTTTTAATGTGATCACATATGGAAGGATCAGTGCCATATGTTGCTATTTTTGTAGGTATTTGGCAGCTATTTTTGGCAATTTTATCTTGCTGATCTGTCACTGTTTCACTGCTGAAATAAAAATATCAGATCTGAAATTTCTCTTAATCAAGCCCTAAAAATTGAGTTTTCTTCAAGCTCAACAATTTTTACTATTTTTAGTCATTTTGGGCATTGGTGCCGGTATCGTTTGTTTGCTGATCTATGGTTTAAATTACTGCTGCAATTTATATTTCAAATCTAAAATCTTGCTGAAGAATATATCCTAAGTTTGACTATAGGAGAAAATTTAATTTTTGGATTTGCATTATTTTAAGAATATCATTTAATCCATAAATTGTTTGACGAAGTGTTTGTTTAGCATTAAAATTTCATGGTGTTTATTGATGATTAATTATTGAGATTTAAATGCTAATTATTTTCTTATGCTTCAGCTGGGTTTGATGATCAATGGCATCTGAGTTTTGCGAATGTTTGCTATTGATTAAAATCACTTATTGTTTAGTTAACTTTTGTTTCGTTTACTTGAATTATTAGATGTTTATTGAATACTAATGTTTGGGAAATCTTTTCAAGTAAGTGTGATCGATATCTGATTTTGAGAGCTCTATTGTGGATCTGTATATCTTTTAATCAAGTAATCTTGTGGGCATCTTCATAATTGACACTCTCGCTTAAGTACTTAGTGGTTAAATCAGATTATTTATAATCTCAGTGCTTTAAGCTTTTTAACATTAACTCTCATCTTCGATGCTTGCTTCATCTCGCTCCTTCTTCAAATCGTTTTCCTTGCATTCTGCATTCTAAATTAACATTGCATAGCAGCAGTTTCTCATCAAGTACTTGGTTGTAATTTCCTTAGCAGGATATTTGACTCCATAAGGCATTGGTATCAATCTTTCCAATTCAATCAAATCATTTAATCTGGCTAGATCTTTTACAAGTATTTGATCGTTTAATTGTGTCTCCCGAACTAATTGGTTTCCAGCTGGTTCTCCTTCATTCCATTTCCATAGGGTCTACCCCCCTTAGTCTGTTATAAGGATACAACTTAAATAGAGAGATTGGGGAACAGGGTGACAACCCCCAATCTGAGTCGTTGTCGCGGTGCCTAGACATTCTATGCGACAACAGGTGGTTTCAACCTCTAAAGGGGGTGACATGTCCATGGTACATCCTTCAAATGGTGGGTGGAAATGATATAATAATGGAGCAGGGCCGGGATCAGGGGAAATCATCCAGACCACATGTCATGGTCCATGGGTAGCTACAATAAGTGAAGCCCACACCTGGGTATGTGAGTGTAGGAGGGAGCAAATCATGGTACATGAGTTACCCCGACCTTTGTTTTTCCACCCTTCTTCATATTCCTTTTTTCTTTGATTGATTTTCTTCATAACTACTCGAGGTTCCAGGGGATGAGAGCATGATGTGTAATATGTAACAATGGATACCCCCTCAAGGTGGGGTGATTCATCGCCCACCAGGGGTTGGGACAATCATGGGTTGCTTAATGATAGAGGGAGTTCATCTAAGGCCCATAGGAACCAAGGTGATGGTCATGGATAAGGGGTAGAGCTCATGTTTGGCTTTTGCCCACGTACTAAATTTGTATGTCCCAACCATCTTTTGCATTTTTTAGTACATTTCTTGTTGAGAGTAGCCAAATTATGCTTTTTCTTTTCTTTTTAGCTACATCAACCTCTGGGGCATCGTTTCAGGCCCGACCCAAGGTGTAGACAAGGGGAGGGGGAGGCTAACCCTATGTGGACCCAGCAAACACACGTGGACCCGGATGGGAAAATAGATGAATGGGGCTAAAATGAGTGGAAGGGGACTGATGTAGGTGGTATCGAGAAGTGAGACTATGCAACCAAAATCAGGATTTCCCATGTAGTGCCAACACTAAAGCCAAATGGTCAGTAAAGGAGATCCCACAAGACTAGGATACAAGGGTAACCACGAAATTGGGCAGTGGAGACAAGAATACAAGCCTAACTCACTCTTTCCGCCGAATCCCCCCACTAATCTATGCCCAAAAGTGCCCACGGCAAGTAAGTAAAATTACTCATCTATACCAATGAAAAGCCATACCTTCAGGGTCAAGAGGCCCACCTTCAAACATACATTCATGACAAGTGGTCGAGGGACCACATGGCTGGCTCAGGTGGCGGAGACAATGGCACATTGAGTTATTTGGTGGCTGCAAGGGGTTGTTGGGTGCCAGCTGAGGACCATTTAGAAGAAAAAATTTCTACTATATACACTACCCAAAGGTGGTGGGTAACATCTGGCTCCAACTCGGACATGAGCTCTCGAGAAAGTGCATGAAGCTACTTGGACGGGTGGTCATGAGAACACCAGTAATATCTTGGTACCGTAGACTTGTTACCTGCACATATCAAAGACCAAGCACATGGGGTAGCATGTTTTCGTAGTGTCTTGTGATCAGCCATGCTTAATATTAGGTCGTTAAAATCAACAGGAAAGTAAAATGCAAATTTAATTTAAATGCAACTAATTTATCATGAGAAATATCATATGAAGCTAGTTCTAATGAGAAAATCAGCATGCAATGCATCCTACTCTAACATGCATATGATACAACGTCAAGTATCAAGGAAAGGGGTGATGATACGACTTGACCAGCTATGGGCAAAGTTCGTCGTTAAGTTTGGCAATGTAATAGTAATCGTCCCCTACCTTCCTGTGAATCTTGATGGGTATGGAATTTTTATCGACCGAGACCACATCCTCGACCCTATATTCCCTCCTAGACTTCCATTTTTTGCTTGCTTTGTGATTTGGTCATTTGAGAATATGGACCTCTTGTGAACGGAGAACAGCGGAAGGCTTTTCTATGTCATGTGTTTTGTAATATGGTATTGGTCCTGGCTTGATCACATGAGTAGGGTAGGCAAGCTCTCTATAAAGAATGAAGGGGTTCGATCAGACCGTGGAATAGTGGTGTATGATAGGTCCATTTGGACATGGCCTCCAACAGTGGCTCCCCACTTCCTTGATAGTAACATTCCCCAGACATCAAGGATATCTATGACCACAACATCCATGAGTAGTGATATATCAGGGTTCATAGCAAGAGAAACCTTAAGGTCCTTTATGAGGCCCTCTACTTCCACAGGTTTGGAGTTAAAACCACACACATTTTTATTCCTTCGAGTGATGCTAAGACCCAATTGCCTCATGAATTTTAATGGCATGATGTTTACGGAAGCCCCCAAGTCCAACATACAATTGTGCAATAGAAGGTCATTTATGGCTAAGGTAAGCATGAATGGCTCATGTCCTGGGTTTAGATCAGGAAGGTGAATGTTTTGCAAGTCTTCAGTTAACTCTTCCTCCTCAAAGCCCAGGGATTTATTGATTTCCCATTGTTGTCGGGGAAGCTTCGCAATATCCTTTAGCGGAACAAGCGTGGTCATTTTCCCTACAACAGTCTTTATGTCAATGTCAAGTCCGTCCTCTTTACCTTTATCCTCTCTAATGTTTTCTTTCCTTTGAGGATCCTTTTTGTAATTGAGTTTCTTCGGAGGATCCTTTTTAGGGGGATTTTTGGAAAAAGGTTCTTTAGAAGGGACTTGCTTGGGAATTGAATTGTCTTTGTTGGTTTCTTTAGAGGTTGTGGGGTCTTAAATGATATCCTTCCTTAAATATTGGACCCCTTTGAATCTTCCACTATCATCAACGTTGAGAATTGGATCCTTCTTCTTTTCTTTAATAACAACCTCACTAATAGGAGGATGAGTATATGAGCCACCTAGCAAAATGTTGAAGACATCGGATTCTACAAGGTTTGCTTGGTCATTGACTTCTTCATCTTCACTTTCATCCTCATCACTTTGTTCACCCTTAGAAGATGGGTCCTTTTCCATAACATTTGTCGGGGCCAAAGTGTTGGGAACTTGGGATGAGCTAGGCTTGTCCTCCTCATTTTGCTTCTTAGGGAAAGTCTTCCCCTTTGGGATACAACTTGATTTTTCGACCCTTTCCAAGGAAGTGAGTTTGTTCATGTAGAGCCTATCTCATGAATTCATTTCTTCGCTCATCTTTTCCATTTTCTTGAGAATAACTAAAAGGGTATCTTCATGTTGATCCTTAGATTTTCCCTTTTTGATCTCAGCCTTAACCTTGTGGTGCTCTTCAACATTCATTTTGGAAATCCACAAGTTTTGCTCTACTTCCACGGCTATATCTTTAGCCTCAGCCAAGGTCTTAGGTTTCTTATACCTTAACCTTAATGTGTAGGTAATATGGCCACCCATTACTTTGATAAATTTGTCAAGTATGTTAGCATCAGGGGGCCTCAAATGGTCAGGAATGTCCCTAACTATCCTATCAAACTTTAGGATGAAGTCCCTAATATCTTCCCTTCCCCTACTTATTTGATAGAACTTTTCAATGTTGAAGGTTACCAGTGCATCACATGACCATCTTCTTATGAATATGTCCTCAAATTGCTCAGAGTCATCAATGAATCCTAGGGGAAGACTAAGGTACCATTCCCTTGCTTTCCTTTCCAGAGACAAAGCGAAAAGCATCATGAGTCTATCTTCGTCAAATATCAACTTGGGAGACATGTTCCAATAGACTTCTTCAACATGATCACAGGCACTTGTGGTAGAATCACCTTTGAACTTGGGTAGCCAGTTAATGTATTTCTCAGGGAGAGGTTTGGGGTCATCACTCAAATTCGAAGGAGCAAAGATACTAACCAAATGCTTTTGACTTTTGGTCATTTTGGGTTGGTCTTGTTTTGGGTCAGTGTTAGGACTAGTGGCCATTTTTGGGGTGTGATCACTGACCTCTTTAAATTCAGGGAGAAGGGTGGTTCTAACAGTTGATGGAGTTTGTTCTCCCCTTTTTGTTGCAGCCCTAGTTAGAGGAGGAATATTGTCACCTTCGAGCAAACTAAGGGTTTTGACAATGAATGGAGTCGCCAAGGGAATACCAAATTATTGTTAATGAATCAATTCCTCAATGATTCACAAGGGAGGCAGACTTGGTTCTTCCCCGGCAATGGCACCAAAATGTTACTGCTCAAACTAGCAGGGGTGTTGATTTGTAGCATCAGATGTGCTCTAGCCTTGAAATTTTGCAGAGATGCTAAGACACATGTATTCTCCAAGACCCAGAAATCGTTTGGGGAAATTCCACCTAGAGATGTCTTAATTAAAATAATTAATCAGTTTTTAATATTTCCTAAATCTAAACATAGGAAATATGATTACTTAAAAAGGTATTAATTAAGTCAGGTGTGAATCTTCTAAAGAAAGGCATGGATCAAGTCTTAGTTAATCTTAGCCATCAATTAAGTTTTAATGTGGTCGTTGAAGTCTCAACGAGAGGTTATAAAAAGAACTCGATGGGCACTTGGAGAAAATACTCCCAGAGATCAAATTCACTGGCGGATTGATTTCATAAGTAGCAGCGCTGAGTTGATGGAGAGAGAGCCAGCGAGCTCGTTGCAGTAAGAAAGGGGCAGAGATAGTAAGGTCGGAGGAAGCTTTTCCAAATCCGGTGAGTGCAAAGCAGAGAGGCAACAAGTGCCACGCAGAGGCAGCGCAGAGCTTCGGAGGAGAACCATATTTTTGCTGGGAGACGGAGCTGATTCAGTGCTAGAGGCCGGAGTGAGAGACTAGAGGGCCAAGAGGGTCAAGTTTCTATGCAGCGGTTGATCAGATAGCGAAGGGGACGTAGTTCCTAGCTGTGTGACGCAATACTGCGTAGGCTGACGCAGTGACCGCGCAGATGCAGCGCATAGCAGCTCATCCGGAGCCCAAATCAGTGTCGGATCGCCAGTGCAGAGTTTGATTTTTCTCACTAACTTGTTGTCAGATTTACTCTGTATGGTTTGCTAGATTTAGAGCAAACATAGACTTGTACTCATAATTTACTACTACATAATATGCAAACCGTCAACAGTTGCACCGGTTTTCCCACGTTGGGTTTTTCTAAGGACTTTGTCCAAAAATAACTGAGTTATTTGTGTGTGTGTTTCCATCTTTCCCGCGTTGTAGTTATTCCGCTGTATTTATTTTGTGAAGGTTGCAGCATATTGATTTCGATATTTACCGTAGAGAACAGTAAATAATTTGTTCAGTAAATTAACAAATAGAAGAAATATAATCAGTGGTTGCAATAGTATTCCAAGTTGTGGAATTTTCACATAGTATCAAAGCGCAGATAAGAAGCAGAGGAGCTCAATTGCAGAAGGAAAGAGGGAGCTTCGAGGCACTGCGTAGGCAGCTGCTCGAAACCATAGGAGGTTGCACAGTCCATTAGCCAGCAAGGCAGATTTTTTAGGAAAGTTTGTCTCACAGAGAACAAAATTTCCAGATCGAAGATTGTCAAAGGCAGAGGGAGCAGTCGCGTTTTTCTTGCAGAGCAGATCTTCAGCTGGAATGCAGTTATTTTGCAGCGATTGCTGGCAGAATAGCGTCAGAAGGGAAAAAGAGCACACACTAAGGGAATTCTTTCCTCAGAGAACTTCTAGCCAAGAAGTTCAAATTCTCCACGCAGAGCAGCAATAGCCGTGAGTAGATTTGCCCACTCCAGTAGGGAGTGCGTAGAGCCAGTCAACAGTTGCGCAGAGGAGAAGTGGTAGAGTTCGACATTTCAAGCGAGATGGCATCAGTAGGGTTGAGAGATCGGGACCAATTGGACAGTTCACCAAACTATGTGATCTGGAAGGCCAAGATTTCTTGTCTTCTAGACGAATATGATCTCAAAACCTATATCAATTCAGTGGTAGTTGTACCCACGGACCAATATCAGCACAAGGCCTACAAAAAGGAGATGGCGAAAGCAAAGAGGTTGATTCTCGATGGAGTTCGAGATCACGTAGCATCGCACATCGCTAGGAAAGATACCGCCAAGTAAATGTGGGATGCCCTTGCTACGATATACGAGGGATCTTCCGAGCAATGGAAGATGTATTTGGAGGAGAAGCGAGACTTGGTGAAGAGCACCATAGCAGGCAGCAACAACAGTGGGATAAGTAAAGGAGGAGGAGAACGCAGCCCTTGCATCAAAGGGGCAGTAGGAGTAGCGCAGAAGAAAGAAGGACATTTCCAAGGTGAAATGCTTCAGATGTGGTGAACTGGGTCAATACATCACCCATTGTCCGCTCAGAAAGAGGGACAAAGAGGAGAAGCAGGATCAGCAGGCTACATCCGCTGAGATAAATAAGTTTTCCTCCAGATTAGAGGAAGAATTTGCCATGATCACTGACATTCCTCCAGGGGTGAGGTGGGGTGATTTGGTTTTGTAGCCCCAAAGAGATACAATATGGGAAGGATACTTGAGGAGTCCACCTCTTGGATCAATACCTTGCTACGGGAGCCCATAGCGGTAGTAGCAGGATGGACTAGTGTCGGTTGGTGTAGTCAGGTGCCAAAGTGATAGATGCAGTAGCTAGTAGCAGTTTGAGACTGAGCAGCCCATAGCAGAGTTGGTAGCAGTGTAGTTGGCACAGTGCAAATTCGTCAGCAGCGCAGAGGCTTTAGCAGTCAGGACTCGAGTGACAAATGCATCAGACTGAAGACATTTGGTTCAGTATGATGGACATCTCTCAGTTGCAGCAACAGCAGATGAAAGACAGTTGCAGATGTTGAAGTGGCAGTAGCAGTACAGATGCAGCGCAGAATCCGAGTTGCACAGTAGTTGGTGGGCAGCATTATCCAGACATCAGTAGCGCAACAAGAGATGGTGCAGAATCAAAGTATTGCTATCAGGGGGGTAGCAATACTAGAGCACATTCCTCGCTAGGAGCGAGTGTTGATTTTTGTAGAATCAGATGTGCTTTGGCCTTGAGATTTTGTAGAGAGGCTAAGACACATGTATTCTCCAAGACCCAGAAATCGTTTGGGGAAATTCCGCCTAGAGATGGCTTAATTAAAATAATTAATCAGTTTTTAAGTCTAAACTTAGGAAATATGATTAATTAAAAAGGTATTAATTAAGTCAGGTGCGAATATTCTAGAAAAAGGCGTGGATCGCGTCTTAGTTCATCTTAGCCGTCAATTAAGTTTTAACCGTGGTCGTTGAAGTCTCAACGAGAGATTATAAGAACTCGATGGGCACTTGGAGAAAAAACTCGCAGAGACCGTATTCACTGGCAGATCGATTTCCTGAGTAGCGGCGCTGAGTTGCTGGAGAGAGAGTCAGTGAGCTCGTTGCAGTAAGAGAGGGGCAGGGATAGTAAGGCCAGAGGAAGATTTTCCAGATCCGGTGAGTGCAAAGCAAAGAGGCAGTAAGTGCCACAAAGAGGCAACACAGAGCTTCAGAAGAGATCCGTATTTTTGCTAGGAGACAGAGTTGATTTAGTGCCAGAGGCCGGAGTGAGAGACCGGAGGGCCAGAGCTCAAGTTTCCAGACAACGGCTGATCAGGTAGCGAAGGGGACGCAATTCCTAGCTGTGTGACGCAGTGACTACGCAGAGCGGCACATCCAGAGCCTAGGTCAGTGTCGGATGGCCAGTGCAAAGTGATATTTTTCTCACTAACTTCTTGTCAGATTTACTCTATAACGATACACTTGTACTCAGAATTTACTACTGCATAATATACAAACCCTCAGCTGCTGCACTGGTTTTCCCACATTGGATTTTTCTGGGGACTTTGTCCAAAAATAACGGAGTTATTTGTCTCTGTGTCTCCATCTTTCCTACGTTATATTTATTCCGCTATAATTATTTTGTGAAGGTTGCAACGTATTGATTTCGATATTTACCGTAGCAAACAGTCAATAATTTGTTCAGTAAATTAACAAATAGAAGAAATCTAATCAGTTGTTGCAGTAGGATTCCAAGTTGTGGAATTTTCACAAGGGGTCCTAGGAGGGGATCCTATCGGGAAACTACTAGGTCATGGGCAACAATGGAATGATAGCCCACTGTCACCTCAGCTATGGCTCCCTACTCTTTACGGACTTTCACCAATGGGAGGAGACCCGGTGTAATAAGGATCACGATAATGAATATCTAGGTCAAAGAGTCTTGGATTATCTTGTGAAAACTATTGAAGGAAGAGGTCTGACTGGGGTTTCCCCTAGATAGGGGTTTTGCCCTGGCTGAGTGCCTATATCTTGTGTCTCTTGTTTTGTGATCTTCATACACACATAATTTGGTAATTGCTTGATGAAATATAATATAATAAAGAAGTAAAAGAAGTCAACATAATTCACAAGTAATTATCAAGAAAGAGGAATCAAACCCTAATTGTACTAAGCATTGATTTCTCAACAAGAAACAACTTCAACATCTTTACACTTCGATTTTGCAATATTTAATGACTTATAGAGATAAATTTGACACAAACTATCTTTAGGAACATTCACTCATTCATCATTACATGGCCCATGACATTATGCAATGTTATAAAAGATCAAATTCCCACAACTTCGCATAAGAAAAATACTAAATTTCAGCCTAGTATAGCGAAAATCCCAGCAACATGCATGTGACAAAAGTAATTAACAAGAATAGCATTAAAAGAGCACTTACATGTAAGAAAGGGTATATCCAATCATCAAGATATGCCAAAAAAGAAGCTCCAAAACAAATTGAAAGAGATCCAAACATCAAAATTCATCCATTCATCCAAACTCGTCCACCAAGAAGGATGTCGAAATTCTCACAAGAGGAGATAACCCAATCCAAGTGATGATGAAGAAAATGAATCATCTCACTTCTATTTATACACTCTCTAATGAATTCAATTTAGCTAAAATGGCCTAATTGAGCCCCTAAAATAAAATAATGTGCATAATAACAATTCTTTTGGCGACAAGCCCACCAAGTAGCTCAATAATACAAGAATAAGCCCTCTCAAGAGGGTCGAATGATCAACAAAGTAAGTCGTTGGTCCTTTGAGGAGGCCTAATGAAGTCCAAGGGGTGCCATGATGTAGAAATGGACTCCAAACATAGAGGACAAGGGGGTGGTCCCTTGTTTTCCAAGAAAGAACCAGTGGTGCTCCCAAGTGGGTGTGGGGGCACAAGGACGTCCTCATGTGTCTCCAAATGGATCGAATATGCATGTAGACCATCTGTAAGGGCTAGGACAATGACATAATCCCTCCCTCTGCAGCGGGAGACATCCTCTAGACCCTGGAACATCTGCCAAGTGTTTGGTGCAACTATGGAGTCAGTTGGGCTCGGTGGACCAGGTGCATCATCCTCATCCAAAATGATGGAACATGAGCAATCAATGAGCGTTGTTGGGGATCCATGAAGTAATCTCTTTCTATGGTGTGTTGAAAAGTGTAACTAGGATTGGTCTTCATATGTAATATCCCCAAAGGGGAATAACCAGAAATAAACAGAAATACACCAATGCAGATATAGAAAATATAATAATGAACCAGATCACTGAATCATAGCACATGGAACACCAGAAACTGAGCCATTTTATTAATCAGAAAGTACATAGAGAGGAGTACAATAAATCAGAGCAAGTGCACCTATCCTTGCCCTAGGCAAGTGGAGACCCTCTCAACAGACAATTGGCTGCAACAAGGACAGCGTCCTAGCTGCTCTGCAAGCTGAAGATGAACTGCGCTGGTGCTGGGGCTGAAGACTGCAAACCCTCCACAATAGAAAACACTGTCTCTGCTAGTGACAGCGCAGGAAACCCTCCAGACAATAGATCAGCCACTGAAGGCTAGAAAACGCTGTTGAGCCTGCCTCTCCCAAGTCTGCTTCTCATATCAGCGTCCTACCAAGTGGATCTGCTCCAGAACACTCAGATCTGACAGATCTGAAGCCTCCAAACCAGATCTGCGTCCTTCTCTCCCTGATCTGCGTCCTCCCCTATCAGATCTGCCACCAAACCTTCAGATCTATACTGGATCTGACAATATCTCTTCAGATCTACAGCCTCTAGGGCTGGATCTGATGTTAACCCTTCTGATCTGGTCTAGATCTGCCAATATTTCTTCAGATCTGCAACTCTCCAAGCTGGATCTAGTGCAAAACCCCCAGATCTGCAACATACAAGACTAGATCTGCCACATACAGGACTAGATCTGCAAGATCTATCCTTCCCAAAGCTGGACCTAACAATAAGCCTTCAGATCTGCAACCCTTACCTTCAGAAATGGACAGCGTCCTCACTCTCGGGCTAGACAGCGTCCTTCTGCCTCCCAAAACAGCGTTTTCTCTGCCAATCCTGAACTGCGTCCTCCTTGGACAGCGTCCTTCCTCTCCTGCAAGGATCAGCGTCCTCTCTCCAGATGAGACAGCGTCCTTCTCCTTCAAGAATCAGCGTCCTTCCTCCTCTTCCTCTGCGCAGCCACAAGAGGGCTTTCTCCTCCTCAGATATACTTCAGAAATTGCTGCTGCTTCACTGCTGGAACTGAAAAGTGTACTCAGAACAAACCTCACTAGGGCGGGCACTCGAGGTCCCCCGAAGCTAAGGGTGAAACCAGAAAAACCTTACCAGGGCAGGCACTCGAAGTCCCCCGAGGCTAAGGGTGAGATCTCCGACCGGAGACACTCGTGCACTAAACAGTGCTGCAGACCGACTAAACAACCGGCGCGCTGAAGCAGACAAAGTCTAGCTATCAATAAGAATATCAATCATGAATGATCCAAATGAGGTGAGAACCTCTCCTTTTATAATGCCAAACTCCCTCCAAACTTAACTCTCCTTTGACCTGCGCAGTTTACTTTGGGTCAGCCTGATGCCTCCCCCATCATACTCATGTGGACCCCCAAGGCCCCGAGAGCCCCCTCTCTAAGTTACAACGTCAATCTACTAGGAAAAAGAACACTTTATTATAAAGTGAGGTGACTAAAGTGAGGTGACCCCTCTTATTCTCCCACTTTATTTATTAACAGAGACTTAAGCCGGCAAAATAAAAAAAAAATGCAATATTCCGATTAGCAAGGCTAATTGGGAATATTCTGATCTCCAAACAAGAAACGTTGCCATCCTCGAGCAAGCCCCGAAGTGATGAATCTTGTAAAGTCACGCTGCTCTCCAAGTGGCATCCTCATCAAGCAAAGTGCTTGTTCTCCAAACGGTAGCGAACAAACCTGCTCTCTAGTGATGTACTGCAAATCTTTCCAAAATGTGCAGGTCCCACTGAAACCTCTCTGTCTCCTGCATCACCCTGACATGAAGGGATATCTCAATGCCAGGATCCCAAACTGGCCTCTCATGGTACCGGCCAATCAATAGTCCTCCCGGATCCCATCATCCCATCGCCACTGTGGCCAATAATCGTACAAGCCCCATGGCTCGGACTGCTCACTGCCTCTAGCTATGACTGAAGACCATGACCGTTGCTGCTCTGCATCTATGGCTGTGTAATTTGTCCCATCGACTGTGCACCAGCTCATCATCTCTCTCCCATCGAGGCATGGAGTCGAAAATATAATGAGGAATATCTCCCTCCTGTGGATCCTCCATCTCCAAGCAATCATCCAGACCAAATGAGCCACCTCCCAACAAGGCAACTCCCAAAAATCTCCTTCCACCTCAAGCTCTGGTAATGAAGGTGGGCTGAAAATATGAACTTGGCAAGCATCATAGCTTACCTCATGCTGTCCTTCTCTCCACTCATGGAAAGTGTAGAGTCTATGCTGATCCCGGGCTGCCAAATCATTGCCCTCCAATGGCAAAGTGAAAAACAATCCACCATAGAAGGTTCCTCCATCAATGAAGAACAAACTGGCCCAAAATAAACCATCCCTGAAGAATATGACATGGTCATCATGGATCACCCTAATGAGATGTTTGCTGAAGGTTCTACATGAGGATACATAGTGCAAACAATATCTCACAAGGATACAACGCACTCTCATCCACTGCAACCTCAGAAAATCACATGGCAAGCAATGTACAAGATCCATCACATCTACTAATGGATAGTAAATGGCTGAATATGTCAACAACATAGGTCCAAACACTTGCCCATGGCTGTACAATGGATGAATATCTATCTCATGGCCCTCATCAAAAGAGAACGCATACATAGTAGTGGTGGCCATGCCTCCTCCCATGCTCCCATTAGAACATGTAGTGCAGAAAATACTCAAAGGCACATTCAGCTCATGTGTCTCTCTCATAATCAAGCCTCCCATACAAATCTGACCATATGCGGGAAGTAAGATGGCACATGGATCCATAAATGAGTCCTCCATAGTGTTTTGGCATGTTATGAAGAAGAATGAACCATGTGCTGCAAGAAGATAATCCTCCTCATGCTTGGAAACCCAAGTCAAGAAGAATATGCCATAGATGTCTCTATCGTCATTACCTCCTCTTTGTGCAACAAATATGAAGTGATCCTGGGACCTATGGGTTATAGATCCACCATATCTCTGCTGCGCATACTTCCTCCATAATGTTCTGCTCCAAGGTGACAACGCTGTGAGCTCATGCAAATGAGTTCCTGTCAGTACAAGACTCTGTTCTTTGACATGCTCCTTGTCAAGGACTCCTCTAATAATGTTGCAATAAATATGGAATACCTCCCAAGGTGGAAGTGCTTCCCAATCAAAGACCATGGAGATTGTGCCATCTCCTTCTCCTGCAACATCATACAAAGTGTGAGAGCAAATCTGCCCTTGCTCTCCTAGGAACAACCCAAGCAACAAGACATTGTGTTGCCTCTCCATACCTCCATCAAACAACTCATGTGATGAAGACACAATGAATGATATGAGTAACACATCAACACCATGCATCCATACTCCATGCTGCTCCATGATGCAAGTATCCATCCATCTTTTCCCCATCCTCCTACTCTTAGGAAGAGTGTTTGCCAAGTGATGGCCAAACTCTTTCAAGAGTAACCAGCGCAGCCAAGCCTCCTGCTGCCTGGTGTCATAGATCTGCAAATAGCCTCCTAGCTCCTTGCTCATCAACCACATCCACTCAATACATTGTGGATGCCTCCTTCCCCTCAACCTGGTACTCCTCCCATGAGGGTTACCATCCTCCCAAATCAAATTTCTGATTTTGCACTGCATGGGATCTTGGAATATAAACTCCTCAAGGATCAATGAGACCCTATCAAGACTCAAATAGGTGGTGGGCAAAAACCTCCCATCATGGTGTGTATGGCTCAAGGGATGTCCAACACAGCATGAGAGACGTTATCCATCCGAAGATGTCCCCCATCTTCTATCTGCTCTCGTGAGAAGGGAACCAAATCATTGTGTTCCATAGCCCGCTCCACCGAGTACCAACTCAAAATCTCTCTCCATCCAATCTCAACATATGGATGCTGTACCCTGTACAACTCTGATCGCCTCATACCGTTATCCAAATCAACACATGAGATCTGACTAGGTGGCTCTGCCTCTTTCTCTCCAACGGGAAGAGATGACTCAACAGCACTGCCAGTCCCATCCATGCATACCTGAAGGGGAATGATCTGACGCTTCACTGTGCCCTCTGGTTGTACCATCAGGGAATCCAGCTGTTCCCCAATGTGGACCAACTTGGCCGCCGACTTGGCACAAGTCGCTCTCATACCCTCCATCTCCTGGTCCTGTAACAAAATGGTCTCCCGTACCGACGCGGCCTTCTCCCTCAAGACTCGAAAGTCTGTCCGAAGCCGATGATACTGCTGTCTGCGACCATCATCCAATATCTCTGTACCTGCCGTTACCTCATCGAGGGTGGATACATCTCCTGACACCTCACCCATCTGTTGTGTGCTGCTACCATCCGAAGACTCGGACACGGCTCCAGTCATCACCTCACTGGATGGCTCTACCGGGGTAGGCTCTATCTCCTCCACTACGATATCAACCGGCACGGTCAAGGAGGGCTCTAATGATGGGGAGTCCTGGGTCACACTAGGTGTATCCTCGAACTCCCTGCAATCCTGTGTGTCCTCATCCTCCAAGTGCGAGGTAACCATTTTAATGGTTTTCCTCTCCGATACTCGGTCAAGCTGGAAAGAGGTACCCAACTTGTCCACCCAAGCTCTTCCTGAGCGCCTGGATGACCTGTCAAATGTCGGTAAATGGAATCTGCTCGCTGCACGGTGACTATCACGGTGGGAGCCACGTCCCTTGTGTCGCTCCTGCTCATAAATCTTGCCGCCACATCTGAACTGGATATATTGATCGAAAGGGAGAGCATCCATGAATTCCTGTCCCATGCTCCGCCAATCCGCAAACAGAGTCGCATGTTGAGCTAGATTCACCTCTCCTGGTTCCGTTCGCTCCTCTTCCTCTACCGGGAAAGTAGGCATGGTAGGTCGTGTGTCCATGGAATCGACCTTCTGTGTCCCCTCTGCAACCTTCTTGGTTAACTCCTGCATGAATGCATTCATCTTTGCTTCCATCTTCTCAGTCAACTTCTCAGTCAACTTCGCAAACACGGCCTCCATTAGATCCCGCTGACCTGTCTCCCTAAATCTCCTCTTATCCACATCACCTGCCATCAGCTCTTTCTGCTATATGTCTACAGGCTCCTCAGAAACTGCACGGCTGCTGCAAAACCATACTGTGGCTTAACTTCGACCTCCGATTTATCCACTGAAAACTATTCATAAAATTCCAGGAATTTGGGAAAGTGATCCTCGCCCAAAACCCAGAAAAACCCAGAAAACGTTTTTCCTAATTCCAAACTCCAAAATTTGACCCTTTTTATTTTGGCCCTTTTTCCAACTGCGTTTCTGGAATTGCAACTGCTATTGCTCTGTATGATTTCCTTTCTGATGTCATAGACCACAGGCTGAGCCAGAATTATGCTCTGATACCACTGTAATATCCCCAAAGGGGAATAACCAGAAATAAACAGAAATACACCAATGCAGATATAGAAAATATAATAATGAACCAGATCACTGAATCATAGCACATGGAACACCAGAAACTGAGCCATTTTATTAATCAGAAAGTACATAGAGAGGAGTACAATAAATCGAGGAGCAAGTGCACCTATCTTGCCTAGACGAGTGGAGACCCTCTCCAACGGACAAATGGGCACCCATGAGGACGGCGTCCTTGCGCCACCAAGGCGAAAAGATAGTACCTTGTTGGTGTGGGCGCAGGCAC
Organism: Pinus albicaulis; assembly: GCA_034641835.2. Taxonomy (NCBI): domain Eukaryota; kingdom Viridiplantae; phylum Streptophyta; class Pinopsida; order Pinales; family Pinaceae; genus Pinus; species Pinus albicaulis. Next base: position 1,440,633,880 of record CM076575.1, on the reverse strand, counting down.
CAAACCCTCCGTAAACACGCCTGCTAGTGACAGCGCAGGAAACCCTCCAGACAATAGATCAGCCACTGAAGGCTAGAAAACGCTGTTGAGCCTGCCTCTCCCAAGTCTGCTCCTCAGATCGGCGTCCTACCAAGTGGATCTGCTCCTGAACACTCAGATCTGACAGATCTGAAGCCTCCAAACCAGATCTGCGTCCTTCTCTCCCTGATCTGCGTCCTCCCCTATCCGATCTGCCACCAACCCTTCAGATCTATACTGGATCTGACAATATCTCTTCGGATCTACAGCCTCTAGGGCTGGATCTGATGTTAACCCTTCAGATCTGGACTAGATCTGCCAATATTTCTTCAGATCTGCAACTCTCCAAGCTGGATCTAGTGTAAAACCCCCAGATCTGCAACATACAAGACTAGATCTGCCACATACAGGACTAGATCTGCAAGATCTATCCTTCCCAAAGCTGGATCTAACAATAAGCCTTCAGATCTGCAACCCTTACCTTCAGAAATGGACAGCGTCCTCACTCTCGGGCTAGACAGCGTCCTTCTGCCTCCCAAAATAGCGTTTTCTCTGCCAATCCTGAACTACGTCCTCCTTGGACAGCGTCCTTCCTCTCCTGCAAGGATCAGCGTCCTCTCTCCAGATGAGACAGCGTCCTTCTCCTTCAAGAATCAGCGTCCTTCCTCCTCTTCCTCTGCGCAGCCACAAGAGGGCTTTCTCCTCCTCAGATATACTTCAGAAATTGCTACTGCTTCACTGCTGGAACTGCAAAGTGTACTCAGAACAAACCTCACTAGGGCGGGCACTCGAAGTCCCCCGAAGCTAAGGGTGAAACCAGAAAAACCTTACCAGGGCAGGCACTCGAAGTCCCCCGAGGCTAAGGGTGAGATCTCCGACTGGAGACACTCGTGCACTAAACAGTGCTGCAGACCGACTAAACCACCGGCGTGCTGAAGCAGACAGAAGTCCAGCTATCAATACATGGAGTTTGGACCTAGTTGTCCAAATTTAACAAAAATCCAAGAAGGTCATCCTTTGGGAACACCTGGGTAGAGTATGTACCTTGGAGAGACAATGACTATGGATAAGTCATGTGTCTCGCCAGCATTGTACCCCATTGTCTCGTTGAGAGATGGGGCTGTTAGTCAAGGCCTTGCATTAGGACAATCCTAGTTGATATGATGCTATACAGATGCGATTACCAATCCAATTCTTCTTATGAGATTCTTCAGTTTGAAATTGACCATGTACCTGTACGAATAACTCCCTAGTTAAGAATGAGTGTTGAAAAGTGTATCTAGGATCGGTTTTCATATTGACTATGTAATTATGTATTTATGTAAAGAAGAAGACAAGGTTATAATATATATTTTTGATATGCTTGACTCATGGGTTTCATGAGCAAGGTTTTAGGTCAAAGGACTTCTTCTTGATGTCCTCTAGGGATATGTCTTCTAGTCATAAATTGTATTAATTAAAGTGTCATGTTTATGAAGAGTCCAGTCTAATTTGTATGCCTACAGACTGTCACATAAGCCTTGAAGATTGCACTCAAAATATGATCAAGAACAGTATTGGAAAACGCTTCAAGTCAACCTTCATTACGCAGGAAAATACTCTCTATAAGTCGGCTTATATTCAAGTATTCAAGTCGGCCTCAGTACACATGGACAGGTCGGGTCAAATACAGGTTGGAACAACTATATATACCTACCTATGTTGCGCAGAAAAGAACACACAGAACCCCGCATCACTCTCAGTTTTTCGGACAAGATTGCAGGAAGAATCTCGGTCATCTCTGCAACAGTATATGCAATTCAGCCTGAAGCAAAAATGCGGATTAGTCTGAAGCTAAAATGCGAATAAGTATAAGTAAAATTCGGAGGCATATATCTGAGTTAAGTATGAGAACAGGGCTATAATAAATGTGTAAAAAGGAGTCGAAGTAAATGCAAGAACAGGACATCCGAAGGAAAACAGTGCGGACAAGAATTTTCGGAATTGCGAAGTATAACATCTTATATTTTCGGTGTTAAATCAAGGGAAGAATCACGTGGATAATATATTGTAGTATGGGCTTCAATATATATATATATATATATATTCATATTCATTATCTCTGTGTCTAAAGTATCATGCGAATATAAGAAGACAGAAGCAAAGAAATTAAGGATGATTTCAATATGATAAGTACAGCAAAGTAAGGAATCCTTTCTCGGAGAAGGAATATATATATATATATATATGTTTTGGAATATAAAGAAGAATCGGAAAGGCAGTTGTGATGATATAGCATAAGTACAGCAAGGTATCTGAGGAAGATCTAGGAACAGAGATTTCCTAGAGTCTAGAAGGAAGAAGGATAGTTCAGTAGACATTCTAAGTTATCTAGTTTTGATGCAGAAAAGTGCAAGATGGTGCAGGACGGTACAGAAAAGAAGGATCAACTTGAGGAGTCAAAGAAGAAGCAGTGGCTAGGTCTTGGAGGCATACAAAGGTCAAGGATCATGTCATGTGTTGAGAATTTAGAGGGCCGATGATTAATTCAAATTATCTTCTTGATAATTACTTGTGAGCTTACTTGAGTTACTTATGTCTTCTCTTCTTTAGCTTATTTAGTCTTTCATCGAGTCAATTACCAAAATACACGAGACACAAAAATTAGGCTCCTAGAGCCAGGGCAAAACCTCTCCCTCTTGGAGAGAAAAACCTGTAATGAATTCTTCTTATAGATCTTCAAATGACAAGTACCATGACCAAGACTCAGACCCTTGACATTGTCCAAAAATAACGGTGTATATGTGTGTGTTTATTTCTTTCCTGCTCAGTTATTGTTTCCGTAGTATTATTTATGTTGTGAAGACTGAGTTGTATTTATTTCGATGTTTATTGTATAACACCGTAAATAATTTGTATTAAATTAACAAGTAGAAGAAATAACATCAGATTACTGCAGTAGGGATTCCCATTGTAGAATTTTCACATTTGACACTTAAACCTATGTTGAAGTTCTAGTCCAATGCTATAAACGTCCACATGAGGAAGCAAACAAAACAAGAAATTGTTAGTTTTTGTAGCATCGAATGTGTTCTAGCCTCAATATTTGGCAAAAAGGTTAGAATACATGCATTCACCAAAACATAGAAATCGTTTCTGGAAATTCCATCTAGAGATGACTTAATTAAAATAATTAATCAGTTTTTAATATTTCCTTAAACTTAGGAAATATGATTAATTAAAATTTAAAAGGTATTAATGAAGTCAGGTGCAAATCTTCTAGAAAAAGGCATGGATCGAGTTCTAGCTAATCTTAGCCATTGATTAAGTTTTAATTGTGGTTGTTGATGTCTCAACGAGAGATTATAAGAAGAAACTCGATGGGGCTTGGAAAACACACTTCAGCAATTCGATTTCACTGGCAGATCGATTTCCAGAGTAGCTGCGCTAAGTTGTCGGAGAGAGAGCCAGTGAGCTAGAAGCAGTGAGAGAGGGACAGGGATAGTAACGTCGGAGGAAGATTTTCCACAGTGCACAGTAGAGAGGCAGTGAGTGCCACAGAGAGGCAGTGCAGAGCCACGCAAAGGCAACATAGTGCTTTAGAGGAGATCGATATTTTTGCTAGGGAGAAGAGTTGATTCAGTGCCAGAAGCCAGAGAGAGTCTGGAGGCCAGGAGGGTCCAATCTTCTAGACAACAGTTGATTAGTTAGCGAGAGGGAAATCTGTTCCAAGTTGTGGCGACACAGTATTGCGTAGGCTGACACAGTGACTGTGCAGAGCAGCTCATCTTGAGCCAAGTTCAATGTCGGATCGCCAGTGGGAGTGAGATTTTTCTCACTAGACTCTTTGTCAGTTATTTCTCTGTGTGGTTTGCTAGATTTAAACAACCATAGATTTGTACTCAGATTTACTACTGCGTAATAAACAAACCCTCGGTTGTTGTACCGGTTTTTTTGAGTTGGGTTTTTCCGGGGACTTAGTCCAAAAATAACAGTGTTATTTGTGTGTGTGCACATCTATCTTTCCATCGTTATTTTTCCTCCGCAGTATTTTATTTGTGAAGGTTGTAGTGTATTAGTTTCGATATTTACCGTAGAACACAGTAAATAATTTGTTCAGTTTATTTAACAAATAGAAGAAACTTGATCAGTTGTTGTAGTAGGATTCCAACTTGTGGAATTTTCACATGGTATCAGAGCACAGATAGAAGCAGGAAGAGCTCAGTAGCAGAGAGGAAGAGGGAGCTTCGAAGCACTACGTGAGCATCTCCTCGAAACCCTAGAGGTTGCGCAGTCCATTGGCCAGGAGGGTCAATTTTTGAGGAAAAATTTATTTCTCTGAGAGAGTCGACAGAGAATAAATTTTCCAGAACAAAGATTGACAAAGGCAAAGGGAGCATTAGTATTTTCCTTGCAGAGCAGATCTTCAGCTGGGACACAGTTATTCTGTAGCATTTTGCTAGAGCAAAATAGCGTCAAAAGAAAGGAAGAGCAAGGAATACTTTCTTCAAGGAACTTCTAGCTAAGGAGTTTGATTTCTCACTACAGAGCAGCAGTAGTTCTAAGTAGATTTGCCCACTCTACCAAGGAGTGCATAGAGCTTAGCAGCAGTTGCGAGGAGGAGAAGAGGAGTTTGACATTATTGCAGAGATGGCATCAACAGCGCTGAGAGATCAGCATCGGTTGGATAGAGCCTCCAACTACGTGATCTGGAAGGCAAGGATTTCTTGTCTTTTAGATGAATACGATCTCAAGGCCTATATTGATAACGTGGTAGTTGTACCCAAGGATCCAAATCATCTGAAGGCCTACAAGAAGCAGATGGCGAAAGCAAAGAGGTTGATTCTCGATGGGGTTCGAGATCATGTGGTATCACACATAACTGGAAAAAATACTTCCAATGTGGGACGCTCTTGCTACGCTATACTAGGGATCTTCTGAGCAGCAGAAGATGTATCTTGAGGAGAAGATGAGATGTATCAAGATGCAGAAAGGGGAGCATATAGACCCCTTCCTTACTAGACTTCAAGATGTCCGAGATCAGTTGTATGCATTAGGGTCAGCGCCCCAACCTACTGAATTGGTGTGGTTAGCCCTAAATAACGTTTCTAAGGACTGGCAAGTCTTCGTCCAGAGTATCCTGGGTAGAGACAAGGTGCTAGAGTGGGACCGAATGTGGGTTGATCTGCAACAGGAGGAGATGAGGCGAGACTTGGCGAACAACACCATCAATGGTAGCGGTAGTAGTGGGACGGAGGAAGTGAAGGAAGAGGAGAATGCAACCATCGCATCAAAGGGGTAGCAGGAGCAGCGCGAGAGGAAGAAGGACCTTTCCAAGGTCAAATGCTTCAGATGTGGTGAACTTGGTCGCTACAACACTCAATGTCCTCTCAGAAAAAAGGACAAAGAGGAGAAGCAACATCAGCAGGCTGCATCCACGGAGATCAACAGGTTGTCCTCCAAATTGGAGGAAGAGTTTGCCATGATCATCGACATACCTCCAAGAGTGAGGTGGGGTGATTTGGTTTTGTAGCCCCAGAGAGCTACAGATGGGCAGATCCTTGAGGAGTCCACCTCTTGGATCAATACCTTGCTACAGGAGCCCATAGCAGCAATAGCAAGATGGACCAGTGCCAGTTGGTGCAGTCAGGTGCTAGAATGACAGATGCAATAGTTAGTAGCAATCAGAGACTAAGCAACACAGAGAAGGGTTGGTAGCAGTGCAATTGGCACAGTGTAGATTCAGCAACAGTGCAGAAGCTTCAGTGACAACGCATAGACTAGCAGCAGTCACGACTCGAGTGACAGATGCATCAAGTTGACCACAATTGTTTCGATTTGATGGATATTCCTCAGTTGCAACAGCAACAGATGAGAGACAGTTGCAGATGTTGCAGTAGCAGCAGCAACAGAGTTGCAGTGCAGATGCAATAGTCGGCAGCAGTTCAGCAGGGTCATCAGTAGCACAGATGCAGCGCATATCAGAGTTGCACAGTAGTTGGTGGGAAACATTAGCCAGACATCAGCAGCGCAATAGGAGATGGTGCAGAGGCAGTGCATTGCAGTTGCAGTACTAGAACACTTTCCTCGCTAAGAGGGAGTGTTAGTTTTTGTAGCATCGGATGTAGTCTGGCCTCGAGATTTGGCAGAAAGATTAGAATACATGCATTCTCTAAAACCCATAAATCGTTTCTAGAAATTCCATCTAGAAATATGATTAATTAAAAGTTATTAATTAAGTCAGGTGTGAATCTTCTAGAAAAAGGCATGGATCGAGTTCTAGCTAATCTTAGTCATCGATTAAGTTTTAATCGTGGTCGTTGATGTCTCAACGAGAAATTATAAGAAAAAACTTGATGGGGCTTGGAGAACACACTTGAGCAATTCGATTTCGCTGGAAGATCGATTTCCAGAGTAGCAGTGTTGAGTTGCCGGAGAGAGAGCTAGTGAGCTCAAAGCACTGACAGAGGGGCAGGGATAGTAAGGTCGGAGGAAGATTTTCTAGATCCGATGAGTTGCACAGCAGAGATGCAATGAGTGCCACAGAGAGGCAACGCAGAGCCACACAAAGGTAGCGCAATGCTTCAGAGGAGATCCGTATTTTTGCTAAGGAGAACAGTTGATTCAGTGCCAGAAGCCGGAGAGAGAGTCTAGAGGCCAGGAGGGTCCATCTTCCAGAGAACATTTGATCAGTTAACGAGAGGGAAAGTTGTTCCAAGTTGTGGAGACGCAGTACTGCGTAGGTTGACACAGTGCCTGCGTAGAGGCAGCGCAGAGCAGCTCATCTGGAGCTAAGGTCAGTGTCGGATCATCAGTGGGAGTGATATTTTTCTCACTAGACTCTTTGTCAGTTATTTCTCTGTATGGTTTGCTAGATTTAAGCAATCATAGATTTGTACTGAAATTTACGACTGCATAATAAACAAACCCTCAACTGTTGCACCAGTTTTCTGGAGTTGGGTTTTTCCGGGGACTTAGTCCAAAAATAACAGTGTTATTTGTGTGTGTGCATCTATATTTCCAACGCTATTTTTCTTCCGCAGTATTTTATTTGTGAAGGATGCAGTGTATTAGTTTCGATTTACTGTAGAACACAATAAATAATTTGTTTAGTCTATTTAACAAATAGAAGAAACTTAATCAGTTGCTGCAGTAGGATTCCAACTTGTGGAATTTTCACAGAAATAACCACCTCCAAATGTGTGGCATCACCTCCACACTTTTGGGATGTGTTGAGTATGTTGTCATTGATGTCAAAGCAGGTGCAGGATATCATAGCGGGTGTAGGATATCAAAGCAGGTGCAGGATGTCGTCATTGATGTCTTCGGTATGCTAGCTATCATGGATGAGATGATACATTGATGAAACCCTATCTCTAGGGTTTGGATTCCCTGGACGATGGACACACTTATTGAGGTTTTTGAAGATGCAGATCAATAAAGTTGTCTCAAAGACCATCATCATTGGATCCTCTTCGTCATGTTGATTTTGACGGTATGTAGAGCGTTTCGAGAGCCCTCACGGTTTGAGAAATATGATTGCTTAAAGTTAGTGACCCCACTGCCCAGTCAGTGGCCAAAAACCCCAAAGCATGAATGATGTGGCAGTTTCGATGGTGTGATCATGCCACATCACATTATTGGTTAAATGATGCGGCACAGAAGGATTGAAGTCCCCAACACGTTGATGATGTGGCATCTATTTATTACAGAAAGAAGGTAATAAAATTAAGTTTTTTTTATGATCAGAGATGAAAGAGAAATTTTATGAGAGATTTATTCTTAATGGACCCTAATCGTTTTGGCACCAGTTCAAAATTAATTTTAAATTATTTGTTTGTGGTCCAAAATGAGAGGGAAATTTTGAATTTCAAATTCAAATATTTTCCCTCATCCTTGAAGTCGGCTGACATATTTGGTGCCAGCCAAAATCTATATAATGGCACTCTATCAGCTCTCCAAGTCATGCATTTGAACGCAGATCTTTTGTGATTGAGCTCTGAGATAATTTTCGACCCCTGTGGAGGATTGCTATATCAGATGAGAGGCACTGGAACGTTTTTGTCTTGAGTTTGGTAATTGGAATTTGGGATTCTTTGGTTTTATCTGCAGGTCGCAGCCCACCGTAAGCCAATATTTATGTGCAAAGAGTCTCACCAGCAATATAGCATTACCTCAAGTTTGATTGCAATCTGAAACAATGTTATCTCCTGCAATCTTGTTGACCTCTGCGGCAGTTTTTAGGGCACTTAAACTTATGCTTCCTGTGCATTTCTGAGGACAAATCCGTGGTTTTTGTGGGGAACGTATTATGAAGTTAGTTGTGGATTAAATTGAAAGATTGCCAACGCCATTCGGCCCATAGGTTAGGACAGTTCTGAGCAAGAAGATTGCTAACTCTCTGTGTCCATGACTTCTTCCTTGAAGGCATAATCTTCTGGGTGAATTCGTTCGTTTGTCTGTGTACGTGGATCCATTTGTTTCTCTTGCAGGAAGGAGGGTCTCGTCCCTCTTTAGGGCATCAAATCTGAGGATAAAGGTGTGTCTCCGTGGCTCATTAAAATCAGTGAAGCAAGGTCCATTTTTCTGGGAAGTTAATCACCATTCTCAGAGGTAACGTGACCTAAATAAGGCCTTATTTGTCTGGAGCACCTAAAACAAATTCGGCCTTGGACTATTAGACGAAAATTTTGTTGGAATAAATTAAGATGGAGGCATTCTGAAAAGTCAAACGAACCCTAAGGCATCCTGAAATGTGCGGCCTGTTTTCTGAAGTTGCATTGGATTGTCTAGGCCTAAAACAGCAAGTGCCTGAGCCCAACTCTTGTTGATAATATAAAGACACCTACTACATAGAAATTTCTCCAATCAATGTGATCATTGTTCTGAAGGTTTTCGGCCTAGTTTTGCCGTGCTCCTGAAATTTTTATTGTCTAGAATCAACTGTCTTGTATGACTTGTTAGGTACAGATTTATACATATGCCTACAGCTTCAATCAAGCCAACCTAATCTGTGTTGACAGCTATGTCACATGGTTCGGGTTCGAGTTCAGGTTTGACAATGATTAGGTTCATTTCGAGTTCGACTTTTTTGATGAGGTTCGACATTAGGTTCGTCTATATACATTTTCTATATATGTACATATATTAAGTTTAAAATGAAATAGAAGATAAAATAGTAAGATATCAACATCAATAAACATAAAAAATGCTACCACGAACATGGAAATTGCAAGGATAGATTACAAGCTTGACATGAGGTTATGAGTTTTGATCTATGGACTTGGTCAATGGCTATGAGGTTCGATGAGGTTCGCCAAACCTCAAAAAAAAATTAAGATTCGCCAAAATTCAAACCTCAAGGTTAAAGTTCGGCGAACCTTGTGACATAGGTTGACAGCAGTGGCATGGTTGTGTTTTGAATTTGTTAAGGCTTTGAGGCAGCAAGTTTGGGCAATTCTAAGAAGATATAAACATATCTTGAAACTGGCACATTTTGGCCTTATAGCTTCAGTTAAAACACAGAAGTTGCTTCAGCTAATTCTGAAGTTCTCTTGTGATTGGTTACGCATCTCGCTAAGGAGACAAATAACTAGAACTCACTGAAATAAAGGTAGGTGTGTATATATACATATATATCTATATACTTGTATTACAAATGCCAGCGATCCTACTCAAGTCGACATATTGAAACTATTCAGGTATGATCACTGTGTTATCAGTTTGATTTGAAGCAGTCTAATAAAGCAGTTGCATTTATGTTGACCTCTTGAAAATATATATCTAAAGGAAGTATTGTTGAGCTTACATTGAAGATTGTGATTCAAGTTTTCTGGTGTCTCTAAGGGTTTCTATGGTGGCATGAATGATGACAGTGATATATGCAAGTGCCAGTTTCACTTGAAAATTATATATGGCGTGCAGCATCTTCATTAACTCTATATGACATTACCTTTATGACAATAATGACAGTATGACTGAGATGTTCCTATATGACAGTGATAATATGGCAGTACCCTTGATCTACATGACAGAGACTTTAATCTTCATGACTGTATATGACAAAGAACCTTGATATGACAGTAACCCTTGATATGGCAAAAACCTTATATGGCAGTGACCTTGTTAGCAGTGATATGGCAATGACCTTGTATGACTGTAACGAAAAGACAATGTTCTATATGACAATGACTTGAATCTGTTTGATAGTGACTTGGTGATATTGCATTGACTTTGACATATCATAGAATATTGTTACAAAACAGTGACCCTGATGAAAGACAGTGACAGTGTCTCTTTGACAATGATGTAGAGACAATTCCATATGATGACATTGCCAAAGTTGAACAGCAATGGCAGTGAGTGGACAGTGGTAGCAGCAATGACAGTGAGAGTCGACACTGGACAGTGGTAGCAGCAATGACAGTGAGAGTCGACACTGGACAGTGGTAGCAGCAGCAGCAACAGTGACAGTGAGAGTGGACAGTGGCAACAACAGCAACAATAGGAGTGGCAGTGAACAGTGGTAGGAGTGAAGTGTAGCAACAGTAGCAACAGGAATGACAGTGGACAGCAGCAGCAGTTGAGGTGGCGGATTGTAGTTGGGTCATTGTCCCTGGTACGGGAGCCCAAACTTACTTAGGGAGCAATTGCTTCCTTCCAGCCTTGTCGGTAAAACCCTTGGGGAGTCTTGTACTTCCTTCCAGTTCATCTGGTAAATTTGTATGTAAACCATACATAACCAAGCTTGTTGAGCAAAATCTCGTGTACTGATATGGTGATATTTCATATTTGTTTTAATGCTCTGAATATTTAAAAGGATAAACTAACCAATTGTAAAAAATAAGGGAAATATTGATTCACCCCCCTCTCAATATTTCCAACAGGACATCCAATAAAGAATCCAATGTGAGATGGCACGTGTGGCTCCTCAAGTAGGGTGCTCCTCAACCAAAAGGAAAGTGATCAACTCCCATGTCATATCTGACTATTGTAACAACCTAAAGGCTAAGACCCTATGTAACCACCTCCTAGGAATCCTATGTGATGATAAGTTGTCCAACTAGGCAAAGGAGACATCTTTGGATCATCCACGTGTCATATGTTATGGATCCACGTCATTGCCCAATGCACCATCACAGATCCTAATGCAGTGACATGTATCCCAATGTCGATGGATATGACCAAATACATGAACATGGATCCTAATGTAGCATCTTGAATCCCAATGAAGTGTTACAAATCCCGAGGCATGGTACACAGAACCCAATGCAAAGTGCCCACTTGTAATGGTGGGTCCAACTTCTTGATGTGCGATTAGGTCGTATACCCTTAGTGATTTCTTTAATCACAACATGACAAAGGTTAGTTTTATAATTTGCGTAAGTTTTACCACGGATAAACTAACCAATTGTGAAAAATAAGGGAAATATTGATTCACCCCCCTCTCAATATTTCCAATAGGACGTCCAATAAAGAATCCAATGTGAGATGGCATGTGTGGCTCCTCAGGTAGGGTGCTCCTCAACCAAAAGGAAAGTGATCAACTTCCATGTCATATCTAACTATTGTAACAACCTAAGACCCTATGTAACCACCTCCTAGGAATCCTCAAATGCATCAACACTCCCTCATATAGTCCAAGGAGGGAATAATCATGCATGTGTGATGATAAGTTGTCCAACTAGGCAAAGGAGACATCTTTGGATCATCCATGTGTCATATGTCGTGGATCCACATCATTGCCCAATGCACCATCACAGATCCTAATGCAGTGACATGTATCCCAATGTCGATGGATATGACCAAATACATGTACATGGATCCTAATTTAGCATCCTGAATCCCAATGAAGTGTCATGAATCCCGAGGCATGGTACACAGAACCCAATGCAAAGTGCCCACTTGTAATGGTGGGTCCAACTTCTTGATGTGCGATTAGGTGGTAGACCCTTAGTGATTTCTTTAATCACAACATAACAAAGGTTAGTTTTATAATTTGCCTAAGTTTTACCACGGGGGAACAACAATTAACCCTCATAAACATGTCAAGTCCAAGGACAAAATCTGTTTTCCAGGTCCCTATGTAAAAGATAGGTGATGTGATGGAAAATCATGAAAGGGAAAAGGGGAAACTTCATGTGATAACCCTCAAAGACAAGTAATGATGAAGAGGTCTTATAATTGATTGTCTAGCTTTCAAGAGCTAGGAAGTTTATGTATAGAAGCCTTTAAAGAGGGAGCTTGGCATTGAGCTGCTTTTCCTCAGCACTATTGCTTACTACCCCTTTTGTCTACTTCTTTAAGTGTTTGTTTCATTGAACAAGTCCCTTTTTCTTTAGATATTCATAGACAATCATGGGACTAGGAGCAATGGCTTCATAGTGAGCTGGCATTTACTCAAGCTTTGCATATTATTGGCTTTTAACTTTATTAGCTCTCCACTTCATCGCCATTTTTGGCTTTAATGACTTGCGCTTTTCTTCATTTAGACCTTTTTTAAGTTCTTCAATAAGTCATACGTGAAAGGGGAAAGTATTTTTATGGATAGGATGGTTATTGCAGAAATAGTTAAGCATAGCCCCAAGGGATAGCTCAAATGGTCGAGTTCCCGTTGCTAAAGTACCTTGCCATATGGAAGGTCATAGGGTCAAATCTCCTCGACGCCCTTGGGGTTAGGCCCTGAAATTAAATCCGACGGCTGATCCCTTCGGGTGGATCTACCGGATTATTACCCGTGGATGTAGTGGCCACTCAGTGACCGTGAACCACAGCTGAAAAAAAGAAATAGCTAAGCATTGGAAAAATGTAAGACATCGTTGTAACCAATTTCCCAGTAGTACAAGATGACCCAAGAAATGACAACACTTTTAAAATAAAACCATGTCCCCCATTGTACGACGAGGCAAAGAATTAAACTATAACATTATGAAGTGTTATGGATTTCATTAAAGTTTACCAATTTCACAACAAGACCAAGAAGTTCTGGCACCACGTCCAAGCAAAAATACCATTACACAGAATATACAAATAGAACATGGTGTAGCCAAAATGTACCATCCATAAGTGTGTCTATAAATATGAGAGGTGAGGGTGGAGCACTTGATATACCAAAGCTGAGCCAGAACATCATTGTATTTGAAGGAGAATATGAGAGAGTTGTCTAAATCTAGAGAGTCTGAGCAAGAAGGCTCATGGAATCACCAATAATACACCCTTTTAAGGGTGCCTCTAAAGTAGTTACCCCTTGGGGGCATAACAGGGCCCATAGTTGAGAACGGCGTCAACCACCTTCAAGGAAGTGCCGCCATAGCTAGGTTTTTCAGGGGCCCATATATTACAAAGTTTCTAATTTAATTGTAAACAAATTTCTTGTTTACAATACCAATGGTCATAGAATTCCACCAGCACTATTTGCCATCAACATGTCTGTTCAAACATTCTCTTTTGTCTAAATAATGCATCTTCAAATGAAATGCCAATGCTACAATATGGAAAACGCTATACACTATTTTCTTTGGTATGAATAGAGGCTCATCGCACTTGCAAAATGGTTTGCTTCATCAATACTAATGGTCATTTATACACATCTCACAGACAAATTTACTGCAAATTAATCCAGTTTGCCCCTTTTTCATCCTAGGCTAACATGTGAAAAACAATTAATATTTCGACTCAAGCTGTCGTATTATCTTTTTACAATACCCATTCTATCAGTGTGCTTTTGCACCTCCCTGGGGCAATCACTAGTTGTAATAAAGATAATTATAGTTCCTTTTTAAGGCATACATCTAGCAGTGTCTAGTCAAAATGGTAATATATACTCTGTGTGGTTAGGCATTTGGGGTAAACTGAGTAGGAGTGTGCCTTTACCACCCCACCCTGATATTTTGCAAGTTATAAATTCATATTAATATCATTAATAGAATGTTACTGGAGAGAGAGAAGGGGAGAATACTAATGTGCAATTAAATCCCAACATGGGGATATGCCACTGTAGTAAGATAGCTTGCAACATCACATAGATTAAAAAAAATCCAACAACATCACATAGATTTAAAAAATCCCAAAGACAGCCCATAATGCATGAAACCAAAATTGCGGGCAATGTTAGCACTGGATTTAAAAAAATCCAAAGACAATAAGGCATGACACCAAAATTGCTGGCAATGATAGCACTGGAGTACAGGAGGATACTACTACACAAACCCTGGGACTTGCACCACAAATATAATTTTTAAATTCACTTCCACTAAATATTTCCAGTATACATTACAATCCTAATCAGATGTGATCTGTCAAACACTTTATAACCATAAGTAATAATGAGTACAAAATTTACACAAAACCATTCTAGGAGGTATATTTTTTAAGAATAATCTGAAAACATGCATTATTCTCATTGTATGTTCACATTCCTAAATTCCTTTTACACTTTCGTTATTCTAGTCAGACCTGTCAGATAGATATATTAGGACAACCAATGTCCATAATCTAATACTTGCAAGAAAACTTTTCCAATCCATATCTTAAAACATTTCAAGAAGTTTAAATTTCGGATTTCCTAACAATGAAAGAATTGCTTATGCAAACACCACATTAACCAAACTCCAAAAAAACGTACAAGCACATTTTCATATCACTATTCACAGGTTCAGTTGGTTTCATCGTTGTGGTTACCTTGAATTGGCTTCTAAATGAACTTATACTTAATTAGAGTTTCAAATTCTTCTCACTATTTCATACAGCCTCCCTTAAGTGATTCTACTAACATTGATTCAAATTAACCTTCCCTAGATTTTTGTGATTTTGCCTACTTTCTTAGAGTTCGGAGCAACCTACTTTAAGGCATTCAAACAAGAACCGCAAGATATACAAAGTATGGGCATTGGACTCAAATCCGCTCGAAAACAAGCCAAGTCTGCACATTTGGGTCCAACTGAATGAAAGCATTTGGGTGAAACTTGCCAAGACTCGGTGAGTTTGACCAAGAATTGGTAGAGTTTGACCTTGGCTACTCGTTCCTGAGTCCCAGTAATGTGACTATGCTTTAAGAGCTTTGCCACATTCCCAAAGTTTAGCGCAATAAATATTTGATTTCCTTGATGATACTAGTGAGTGTGAAGAAACCCTATTTCACATGAACCATCTGAAAGCCTGATGAAAGTGCCTTGAGAATGGTTGCCAATCAGTCCACTTGTACTGGTAACCAATGCCTGACAGAAATCAGTGCAAAAAATAAAAGTAAACAAAAACACAGTGATTGTGAACTCTATGATGGTCCCTGGAACAACCTTGTTCAAACCCAGGTTAGCCAATAGAATTATCATGGTTGATGTGATAATGTATGCCACTAACAAATGAAAGGGGACGCGTGTTCAATGGCTAGGGCAATGACCTGTTATGACATCCGCCAGGTTCCAATCTAGGAGAGGTCCCCTGATCTCAGGGGTCCAGTTGGGGCGAGGTTCCAATATAGGAGGAGGTCCGCCAATCTCAATGGTGCAGTTGGGACCAAATTCAAGTCTTGGGTAATTTTGGTGGAATACCTACCCCAGGTTTTCACGAATTGCGGGCAATTGGCCCTTTGTGGGTGGCTGATTCTGAGGGTAAAAAGGAGGGAAGATGGAGAAGAAAAACCCAGGATTCTCCATTAATTGAAAAACATGAAGTAGTGGGATATATTGTTGAATTTTGACAGGAAAATAACTATAACGTCCATAACAAATAAATGAATAGAGTTCAACAATTGGGTTCGGAATTTACCGGGATTATCCTGTCTTGCAAACTCTTATTAGTCTTAAAGCCACAACACTCAAAATGGTGCTTTTCTGGTGTCCTTAAGTCCAAATATTTACTAAAACCTGTACCATCTTTCTCAAAAAACGGGAACTTGCATTCACTAATGCCACCCTCACTGAAAAAATTGAATGCAGTTGAGAATGGTACATGTGGAACTGAGTGCTGGGAGTGCAGAATCACTGCGTTAAGCCCGTGCTTGTGTGACTCGGTTCCGAAACAGGGCTCTAAAAATAGACCCCCTGCTATCATTGGGAAATTCAACATGTTTAGGTTGTTGTTGTTGCCCGTGCTTATAGTGCTAATACAGAGCCGTCCATATAATGTTTAGAAAGCAATTGATGAGCCTCGAGCTATGCCAGCAAAGTGTTGTTGCCTGTGCTTCTGGTGCGAATCCAGAGCCATATTTCATTTAATGTGTGAAAGCAATCGGTGAGCCTTGAGTGTGTTATCCCAGCAATCTGAGAGTTTGGAGCGTGGTTGCGATGTGAGGCATGGACTTTGATTCAGATTAGTCTAGTGTAAGTTATGATTTAAATTATTGGAGAACTTTGCACACCTAAGCATGGAGTAATTTTAAATCTGAAGTTTGTGGTGTCAAGATCAAAATTTGAATTTCGTTTATGAGATTTGACAGACTGATTAAGAATTAATTAGGATTAAAATTTGAGTTTTGTTTTATGAAATGCAGAGGGCGGTTGGATAAAAAAACTAAGTAAAAGTATAAGTAAAAGTAAATCCACAACTTTTCCTTTTTTTAATTAAATTAATATAAATCTCCTTCCACGATGGTGAATGTTAATTTTGGCTGATGGTGAAGGATTGTTACAAGAATGAAAGGAAGATTGTGAAGCATTGTTAGTGCATGACTTGAAATAAGTGACAATATGATGTAGGTGGTTTTTTTTGGTCCATTTAGTTTTGTATTAGAGTGATGTTCAGATAATGATAATGATATTTGAGGGATATTTGTTAGTGGTGCATTTATAGTAATTGGATGGGACATTATGTGGGTATTTGGTTTATAGTGACGTAGGATGATAGAAATAATGGTCTTTTCAGGAAATCATAATTTTTTGTATCTCTTAATTCTCTAGTTTTTATGGATGGGTTTGCAGTTATATAATGAATTGATTGTTCATTGTTTGTTGTTTATCAATTGTGGTCACAAGTTTGAATGTTCACTTTGGAAATGGAACAAGGACTTGAAAGCTTTAGCATGGGAAAGTCTCTTCTAGTTTTGTACTAGTTTCCTCTTTCTTATCTTTTGTCTCATCTAGTTCTATCGATATCCTCATTTTCAAGCTGGGTTTTAGATTATATTTTTTGAGTGGTTTGGTAATAGATTCCACCCTGTTTGGATTCTAGAAATCACTAGCTTGGGTCTTTCAAGCTATAGGCTCTGGTCTATAGTATGTTATGATTCAAGAATCTTCAATACCATATGACCAATTACAAAGTTTTATAAAAGTGAATGAGAGTCTCGCTTAAGCTCCATAATCTTACTTGATGGCTAGATACTAGCTTTGGCAATGCACCCTTGGGAAGGCATTATTTGTGTTTATCTCTCTTGTTGTTTTAGTTTTATCGGCCTTCTTTATTAGTGTAGTTGATT
This sequence comes from Pinus albicaulis, assembly GCA_034641835.2. Taxonomy (NCBI): domain Eukaryota; kingdom Viridiplantae; phylum Streptophyta; class Pinopsida; order Pinales; family Pinaceae; genus Pinus; species Pinus albicaulis. The sequence continues at coordinate 1,440,616,470 of CM076575.1, read as the reverse complement.
CTACTTTTGGGGCTTCTCTAATGAGAAATTTTATTGGTTCAAATTTCTATCCATACTTTGACTCTGGTCTTTTAATTTTCTATTTTCTAGAATTCTCTCCCATTTTTCCTCAATATTTTTAAGTCTCCCTATCTTGTCTTCGTATTTAGTACAAGTCTCAACCCTAAGGAGGGACATTTTTGAATTCTAGGTTATTCTGTGTCTCTAGGTTATCGGGCTCTATACTATCCCTTGCAGGTATGTACCCAATCCTATCTCTCTTTACGCATTATGCTTTCCTCCCTAATTTGACCCTTGGTTGTATTCATTTTTCTAATGGAAAAGAATGCATCAAGGCAAAGGTTTGCATGGTGGAAGGGGTGGCTTTGATAACAATGTTACAACAAACTCTTGTGCCCAGATGGTAAAAAAACATTCAACCAATGTCTATCATAGAAACACCCCTTGAGGTATTCAAAAGGAAATTGAGGAAGCTAAGAGGGAAGCTAGAATTGAGTGCAGAGCTATAGCAATTGCAGAGGTTATGGAGGATATTAACAACTAGGTTCCAGACACAACATACACGAGAACAAGGAACACTGAGTACATGCAAATTGTTGACATCTATTGGCAACTCAAGGCTATAATGAGCAAAGTATTAGTGGAATGTTGGGAAGCAAGAGATATTGTTGTGCCTGGATGATGTTCAAAAACAACTCGAAAAATTGGATAGAAAAATGATAACAGTGGCAAGGAAGCTTATTAATTTGGAATTCATGGACTCAGATGAGGAGATAGGGCCACCAAACACGATACAAGTGGACTCCCCTACTAAGTTGAAGTTGTTTATGGCCATTGTTAGTAAGTTAGTAATACTTTTGTGGAAATGATTAGGGAAGCTCTCAAGCCTTCAAAATAGGAACTAGCATGTTTAGCATGCAATATTTAATAGGCTTCTTTATTAGTTTCAAACTTTTTACTTGGACAAAGGCAGTTAAGTTATACTATCGGTCTCGTTTCTCTTGTGGCACACCAATAAAGATAGCTAGACAAACCCATGTAATTTTTTGATATGATATAATACAAATTACCTACATAGCTTACACAAAAATAATAATAATAATAATAATAATAATAATATAAATATATTTTAATTTTCAATTTATTAAGTATAAAGGAAAATTAAAACATTTGATATGTAATTTTTAGGTGTATAAAACTTTTTACTTTTAAGTGTATAAAATATTATAAATTAAAATGGATTTATGATGGTGTGCTTCTTTTTTTAAAACAGTGGGCAAACCTATCATAACTCAATTGTCAAACTAGCAGTGAGGACAACCATCACTAGCTATTATCCGCAAATACATGTCGACTCATCATTGTTATTCAAAGAAAACCATGCCATGTGGAATTATTTATTGGTGGTCTATAGAGGGCTAGGCTTTCACTCCTACCAGATATCTTTGGGTCTTGATTCGTTAACATGTTCCTTATGTCCAAAGAAGACGAGCTCTTAGCCAAGCATAAACAGTTTTAGGGCATACTCCAGACCCAATTATGTTGTACTTGTTAACCATGCATGTGTTTACAATATCTTACAATTCATTAGTGATATTATGAATTAATAAAATATAGTAAATAATAATGTTAAACATAATTAGTTTGTATTCTCCTATTTTTAATAATTGATATAGTTTAATTCTTATAATGTTTTTTTTAGGAGTTGTCTTTAATGCGACTTTTTGGAGTTTCTGGTGCCGGAATTTGGCGGAAATTTTTGAGGTGAAACCTTGATTTGTGTTATTTAAACTAGTTTTTTTACTGTATGTATAGATTCAGCACCCTGAAAAACCCCTAGGGTACTTCTATTGTGGAGGGGTTACCCATCAAGCTTGTGATTTCAATGAATTCCTGTCGGATTTTAGAGAAATTGGACCAGAAAATCCACCGAAAAAACTTCCAAAAAGTCGCATTAAAGAAAAATCGTTTTTCAATATGTATCCATATACTTCAACCATTATAATCTAACCCACATTAAATTGTATTATTATTAATATTTTAATTGTTTTATAAACTTTTATATATTTTATATATTTTATTATTATATGTTAAAATTATACATGTAGAAAGAATTCAACGCAATTATTGGAAAATGTTTTGGGAGAAACTTTTTAATGTGTCCTCATATGTTTCTCTATGAAAATTCGATTGTCCCGAATCCTACTACGTCAACTGATATTATTTCTTTTATTTGTTAGAATTAGTTAAACAAATTGTTTGCAGTTTACTACAACATATAACAACACATATACGTTGCAACCTTCACAAATCAAATACTGCGGAAAATAAATGCAAGGAAAAATACTAACACACATATAAACACATCGACACAGTTATTTTTGGACAATTGTCCACGGAAAAACCCAACTGGGGAAAATTGGTGCAACAAATGAGGGTTTCTCTATTAATCTTCAACAATAATTCATGTACAAGATACTAGATAGCAAAATAAAGGAAGAATCACTAAGAGACATTTGCTGATGAATTTCTCTCTCCACAGTGTTTTCCTGACCCCGAAGAGGACCCTTTGTCCTTACGTTGGCCTCATTACGTCATCCTCTGCACAGTGCCCGATGAACTGTGTCCCTCCTCTATGCTGCCCTTTCTCGAATTCGTCCTACATTTCTCAAATTATTGTTGATGCCCTCTCTCTCTCACCTGTAACTCACCATCTGATTCGATTTTCTCTTGTCGAATTTCAACCACTGAGAAAATCGATATGCTTGGGCAACTGAGTATTTGCACTTGTGTGTTCTCCAAGTGCCCATCGAGTTCCTTCTTATAATCTCTCGTTGAGGTATCAATGGCCAGGATTAGATCTTAATCGATGGCTCAAATTATCTTGGACTCGATCCACGCCTTTATCTAGAAGATTCACACCTCATTTAATTAACACCCTTTAATTATTCTCATTTCCTAAGTTTAGACTTAGGAATACATTAAAAATAATTAATTATTTTAATTAAATCATCTCCGGGTGGAATTTTCCCAAATGATTTATGGGTATTGGAGAATGCATGTGTCTTAGTCTCTCTGCAAAACCTTGGGACTAGAGCACATCCGATGCTACAAAAGTCAACACTCCCTCTTAGCGTGGAATGTGCTCAAGTGTTACAATCCACTAAAGCATCACTCTGACTCTATGTCACCTTATGTTGCATTGCTGATGTCTGGCCTTACTCCCCACCAACTATTGCGCGACTATGATTTTTCGCTGCATTTGTGTTGTTGTTGACCCTGCCTATTGTTGCCAACTACTGCATCTGCACTACAACTCCCTCTCATTTGCTACTACTGCAACTGAGAATCCATCTGTTTCTACTACTAAAACGAGTTCTCTACCATACCCATATGTTCCCTGAACTAGATGAACTTAGCTCTTCCTAAAGCTTTCGTGACTACGTTTTCTACCTGATCTCCTGTGGGAACATACTGCAGTTATATTTCCCCACGCTGAACACAGTCTCTAATAAAGTGACATCTAATATCAATGTGTTTCGACCTATCATGAAATATTGGATTCTCAGAGAGTTTAATACAACTCTGATTATCACAATAAACATTGGTCGCTCCCATCCTCTTTCTGAACAAACTCACAAGTAGTTTCATAAGCCATATTGCTTTGCACGTAGTTGTGTTGGCTGCCATATATTCAGCTTCTGTTGAGCTCAGTGCTACCGACTTCTGCTTCCTGCTGCACCAAGAGATCATCCTTGATCCAACACTAAAATAGTACACAGGGGTACTTTTCCGGTCCACTGAACTACCCACCCAATCTACATCTGTGAATCTGCTCAATTTGACGTCATCTCCTCAGGTGTATTTCAACCCATATCCAACTGTTCCATGCACATATCTAAGAATGTGCCTAGTTGCTACCCAATGTACCCTTTTCGGTTCCACTGTGAACTGACTAAGGGTGTTGACAGTGAAACAGATGCCTGGCCTAGAGTTGACCAGATACATGAATGACCCAATGAGTTATTTGTACGAGGTAGGGTCAACTTCCGTATCTCCTGACGCATATATCTTCTTCCAATTAGTGATCATACATGTTGCCATGGGTCGATAATCCTGCATTATGAATCTCTTCATAATCTCCATATCATAACTCCCTTGCTCAAGGAAGATCTCCCTATTCTTCTGCCATACTTCCAATCCTATAAAATAATGCATCAACCCCATATCCTTCATGTTGAATTTTGCTTCAAGGTTTATCTTGCAATCCTTTATAAGCCCTGATGATCCTGTTAAAAATAGGTCATCCACATACAAAACTAGAATGAGAGACTCATTCTCCATCATCAAATAATAGATATTGGGATCTGCATCACTCTTGATGAACCCCAACTGCTGCAAGTAACTGTCAATTCGACCATACCATGCTCTGGGTGTCTTCTTGAGCCCGTATGTTCATTTCTCATGAGCCTCAAAGCCTTCAGGTTTATCTATTTACACCTCTTCTTCTATCACCCCATTCAAGAATGTCGTCTTGACATCCATCTGGTGAACCTTTCATCCCATTTATGCTGCTAGGGATATAACGGATATGATGGAGGTATATCTGGAAACTGAGGTGAAGATCTCCTCGTAGTCAATCCCTTCCTTTTGTGCATACCCCTTTGCCACGAATCTAGCCTTGTACTTTTCTACACTACCATCTATAACGTACTTGATCTAGTAGATCCATCTTGAACCTACAACTGATCTATCCTCTGGTCTAATTGCTACTTCCCAGGCATCATTAGTCATGATAGAACTGTATTCTTCTACCATGGCATCCACCCACACCTAATGTTGTATGACTTCCTGAAAATTGGAGGGTTCTTCAACCTGAGCTACCAAGGCTTGGTATTTGTCAGGTTGTCTACAGTGTCTTTAGTCAGTTCTAGGAGCTCCGACAAACTCCTCTGCGTCCCTCAAGGTATGATGTACTTCCCTACTTGTTATACCACTAGTGGTGGGAGGCTCAATCAATTCCTCTTCCTGTTCATGTTGTTATATCTCCTGAGAACTACCTCGATCTTGTAGAAATTTCTGAAACTTATACTTTATGCATAAATCATTACTGTTAATATGGTTATGCTCCTCCTACTTAGACAAGTTATTAACTGAATAAATTCAAGTTAAAATTGAGGCAAAACACATAACACATCTCTACCAATCCAAATCTAGAACAAGTTCATGCACACATTGACAAAGTGACAGTTATTTCTGGACAAATAGTCCCCGGAAAAACCCAATGCGGGAAAACCAGTCTCTGGCTACTGGAGGGTCTTATTAATTAAGAATATTTCTGAATACACAGATCTAGGTTCCAGATCTAGAAAACCCAACAGAGAATATACTAGATCTACAGCTCACTGGCTGATCTGGGGCCAAAATAATGACTGATCCACACCCTCAAACGAGATTTACATAACTCAACCAATATTAGGGCCTATAAACCCCAGCGCTGCCCTTGAAAGCTTCTGCGTCAGCCTCTGAAGCACCTCCAACCCTCAGCGTTGCTCCGAAAGGGACTGTGTTACCCCAGACTGGGTGACATAGTCGCTACGCTGCCCCCGAAGGGTCTCTTCATAACCCCTATGGGTTTCCTGCTGAAAATCATGTTGTCCTTGGAGGGACTGCGTTGTCCTTGTTGTTGTTGTTGATCTCCTCTTCTGCGTTGTCCTTGAGATGATCTCTGCCTCTTGTGTATTCTAGACCCCGAGATCAGATCATCCCCTTGGCCTAAATTCCCCTCTCTGCAGCTGAAGCACTTTTGAGTATTCTTAGCAAACCCTGCCCTAGAATCTCAGCTTAGCTTCAGTGCTCTGCCTCTGTGTGTCCTTACAAATGACCCCAAGCCTTTCCTTTATACTTTTCTCGTTGGAAAACCAACGACCATGATCAAATCTTGAATCAAAGGCTAAGATTAAAAGAAAGCTTGATCCGTGTGACTTAAGACAATTTCATCACATGTTTAATTAAATTCACTTTAATTATTTAAGTTCCCAAAGTTTTAACTTAGGAAATACATTAAAATAATTAATTGATTTAATATCTCCTAAACCAGATGAAATTTCCCAAATCCATTTCTGGGTCTTGTAGATCAAGTGTACTCTAGTCCTTCCTCAAAATTTGGGACCTATAGCATAACTGATGCTACCCCAAATACACAAAATCTCAACAGATCTCCTACTCCTGAGGAAAAACAGGCACCGGTCATTGTACTCGATCCTTGTGATTGTCCTCTTGCTTGTCCTACCTATTGTCCCTGTTGTTGTTTTACTAATGGAAAATCTACTAACTGATCACCTGCAAACATCTCTTAAGATATTTTGAAAGCTCTATCTTCCATGAACTTTGCATCTCGCCTTATTACAATATTCTTGCTGCTAGGAATGTAGATCGTGTGTGCCTTTGAGGTCTCGTTATACCCTAGGAGGTACCCCTTATCTACAGTCTGATCCAACTTACTACGCTTCTTGTCTGGAATGTGGCAATAAGCCACACTCCCGAATATATTTAGATGACTTACTTCCGGCTTCGTCCTTGTGAAGACCCCTTTTGGCATTTTCTTCCCCAATGTTATGTGAGGAGTTCGGTTATAAATTTACACTGATGTGGTGCATGCCTCTACCCATAAAAATCTAGGCAAATCCTGGTCATATAACATAGCCTTTGCTTCCTCGACTATTGTTCTGTTCTTCGGATCCGCTACTCCATTCTGATGTGGATTATATGGAGTTGTCCACTCTCTTTTGATTCCCTTTGTTGCACAGAAGTCTATGAAGTCTTTATCTGTATATTCTCCACCATTATTTGAACGCAATATCTTGATCTTTTTCCTTGTCATTCTCTCTACGAGATATTTGAACTCTCTGAACTGTTCAAATACCTCATCCTTGGTCTTTAAGGAATAGATTTAGGTTTTCCTGAAGTGGTCATCAATAAAGGTGATGAAATACTTGCCACCGCTAAGAGCTCTGGTGGACATCAGGCCACAAATATTTGTGTGTATCAACCCCAACATGCCATTTCCTCTGTTGTCACTTATGGGAAATGTTGCCTTTGCATACTTCCATAGTATGCATCATTTGCATACATCATCATGCTCAGTACTAAGGACTAGAACTCCCATGACAGTCTCTCTGAGCATCCTAAGTGCTCCATGGTGTAAGTGTCCCATCCTCTTGTGTCATAGTTCGTTCAACTCCTTCCCACTGCTATTATCACTGCCTATCAGTGTCATTGGAGAATTAATCTCCAACCTATATAACATGTTGCTTCAAGCTCTAATCTGTCTCACCTTCTTCCAGATGGGATATTCGACATACACCTTCTTTCTCGCAAAGTATACATCATACCCCTTGTCTTGCAAATGGGACACTGAAATTAGGTTCATACCCAATCCTGGGCTGTGGCACATGCAACACATTAGTGGCGTTGCTGCTAGTTCCTTCTTCTGTATGAAAATCTATGGTGCCTCTCCCTACTGGAGTACAATTAGTTCTGTTTCACATAGTGGTATGGAAGTCCATCTACTCCTCTTGATAGCTAGAGAAGTACTCTCGCACTCCAGTCATGTGAATTGAAGCTCCGCTATCAATATATCAAACACCATCTGATGTCGAACTTGACAAAAATGAAAACTCTTCTTCCAACCTCGAAGATACTTTTGAGGCATCTTGACTATCCATGATTTTATGTGCTATTTTTCCTTCCCAACGTTGATTTTGCAATTTCAAAGAACTGTGTCCTAGCTGGAAATCTGCTCTGCAAAAGAAATATATTTGTTCCCTCTGCCTCTGACAACCTTCTATATGGAAATTTGATTCTCTGTTGACTCACTCAGAGAATTAATTTTTTCCACAACATTTTGCCCACCTGGCCAATGGACTGCGCAGCCTTATGGGGGTTTCGAGCAGTTTCTCACGCAATGCAACGATGCTCTTTTTTCCCTTCTGCACTAGGGCTCTCCCACCTCTTGTTTGTGCTCTGATACCATGGGAAAATTTGGTTGTCTCGAATCCTACTACAACAACTGATATTATTTCTTTTATTTGTTAGAATTAATTAAACAAATTATTTGTAGTTTACTATGGAAAATAATGAACATATATGTTGCAACCTTCACAAATAACATATTGCGGAAAATAAATGCAAGGAAAAATACTAGCACACATATAAACACATCGACAATGTTATTTTTGGACAATTGTCCTCGGAAGAACCCAACTTGAGAAAATTGGTGCAGCAGATGAGGGTTTCTCTATTAATCTTCAGCAATAATTCATGTACAAGATACTAGATAGAAAAATAGAGGAAGAATCATTGAGAGAAATTTATTGATGAATTTATCTCTCTCCACAGCGTTTTCCTGACCCCGAAGAGGACCCTTTGTCCTTACGCAAGCCTCACTGCATCATCCTCTGCGTAGTGCCTGATGAATTGCGTCCCTCTTCTGCACTGCCTTTTACGAAATCAATCCTGCACTTCTCGGATTACTATTGATGCCCTCTCTCTCACCTGCAATTCACCCTCTGATTCGATTTTCTCTTACCGAACTTTAACCACTGAGAAAGTCGATATGCTTGGGCAACTGAGTATCTGCACTAGTGTATTCTTCAAGTGCCCATCAAGTTCCTTCTTATAATCTCTCGTTGAGGTATCAACGACCAGGATTAGATCTTAATTGATGGATCAAATTATCTTGGACTCGATCCACACCTTTATCTAGAAGATTCACTCCTGATTTAATTAATACCCTTTAATTATTCTCGTTTCCTAAGTTTAGACTTAGGAATACATTAAAAATAATTAACTGTTTTAATTAAATCATCTCCGGGTGGAATTTTCCCAAACGATTTATGGGTATTGGAGAATGCATGTGTCTTAACCTTTCTGCAAAATCTCGATACTAAATCACATCTGATGCTACAAAAATCAACATCTTCAAATTCCATTAATCGCAACTAAGGTAAAATTCATTTTATTCTAAGGGTGGAGACATTGTGGTGACTGACCTCAAAGTTGATTTGATTGCAAAACTCGATTCATTCTTCAATAGACTTGAGGTCCTTTGGTGTTATGCAAGTACACTACTATAGAGATTATTCTCTTCGGGCATCTACCATCATCCTTCTCGTATCATTGTTTCACTTGGATACTAACACAAACTTTTTGATAAAAAACAAAATAATAAAGGTCATCGTCGTACTTTGTTATAGACAGATTATCAAATTCTAATTCCAATTCCAAAAATATTTAAACCCATAGTAAGTTGATACATGTGTGGGGAAGCAATTTTATGAGAATGGGAATGGAGGGAGTGAAATGGGGGAGTGGGGAGGTTGTCAACAATAGGAGGGATGTTGGTTCAAATGGTTTGCAAGTGGGAGGCCAAAGATTACAACATGCATCCCAATGCAATACATATAATGATAATTAAGCCAATGATGGAGGATCATTTGATTATGAGATGGATATCCACAAACTCATAGAAAATATTGAAATTTCTATAGGTTCCTTTCAAGGTGGGTGTAAGTAGTCAAATCACCATAAGGTTATCACAAGCGAATGTATCCCTTGTCAAAGGATAATATAAGGAAGAAAAGGACATTGTTTTAATTATCAAAATAAATATGTAGGCATATGGAGCTTCCATTGAAAGAATGAGAGGGATCTGATAGGGGTCCTATTAACCCAAAGTTTTACAACCCACATGAGGATGACCAACATGAATATTGTAAAAGAGGTTCATTAGTTTCACCTCAATAAGGAGTCTCTTCCATGATGATGCCTAGAGGGGTATGAATCAATTAGGAAATGTATAAAAGCTCAAGGAAATTCTAATGCCATATGAAGAGAGATTTATTGAGAGACTAAATATATCATTTACATGGAAAGGGTGAAGATAACCCTGACATTGCTTGCAATCTTATAAGAAGAAAGTAGGAAAGAATGCAGGATCACGAGAGATATGCAAAAGATCTTTTAGAAAGAGAGGTTTTTGGGAAGGAGAAGGGAAGCAATTAGGAGGGAGCCCAAGGTACAATATAATTTTTTTATGGGATTACGAAGGATCAAATCATTAAATTTCTAAAACCCTCCTACAATATCTCATTATGGTGCTCAATCATAAGCAAGAAGCAATCAAGGGGGTACGAAGGTTTGTGGTGTATTAGAGAAGGGACACTATGAAGAGTTTATAGGTAAGGAATCATTGAAGCAAAAATAAAAATAAAATAAATAAATAAATAACCATTTGTATTAAAAGGAAGCAAGAGGAAATGAATTGGTCATCCATGGTGAAGGGAAATAGAGAGTTATATTTGGAATGGGTCCTAATTGGGTGGTTTAGTGGTAAGCACATGATAGAAGAAATAGAAATGTTGTGATTACCAAAATACTAGAAACACCTTTAGGGTATATACTAACATTTCACTTTAGTAGCTTGAGATTTTATAATTTTTGTTTTCAAAGAAAAACAGAATAGGCTTAAAATTGATTAGAAGATCTCGCATTATCACAATTATTGATTGTATTTCTATGAATAGACCCCTCTCTTCAATCTAGTGGTGGAACATGTTAATAATGTACCATCTAGGATAAAGTACCCGCATTGCCAATGGAGCTCTCAAAAGTGGATATCCTAAAATCCATTGGGAATTACATTAGAATATACATGGGTATAGATGAGAAAACCAAGAATAAAGAGTACATGATAATGGCCATAATCTATATCCAATGGGATATAAGAGATGGGCTACCAAGTGATCCAGATATTCAACTGAGATCGAGCTCATATCATCAATATTTGGACTCCATGAACTGATATTATTTAGGTGTAGGAAATGTAAACGCCATAAACATGTAAAGAATGTGTGCCTTGAGAGGAAGAGGATAAATAATTGGGAGAGATTCAATTGATAATTAGCTTACTAGGCCACAGGAGAGAGGCCTCAAAAGGGTGAAGGAGTACAAGAATACATTGGCAATAAAAAAAGGTTATGTTGGGAAAAAAAGGAGGAAAATTTTCTTCTAAACTTGGTATTAAAGGTAAGAAGTCATGGAAAGGGAAGGGTGTTGGGAAGAAAGAGAAGGATGAATCATTTTCTAGTGTGAGCTCAAAGAAAATAACAATAAGAATTATAAAGAGGCTCAAGCTTGAAAAAGGAGACGTTGACCACCTAGTCTTAAAATCAACAAGAATCATAACTCATGGGATGGAAAAGATTTTGGTAGACAATTGGGACAACCCAAAAATAGAATTAGCACAAGGAGAAGAAGTGTTGGAAATTAGCATAGGGAAATTTGAGGATGAAGACCAGAGCTAAAATTTATCTTTCATCGAGAAGAAAGGCCTTTTTCTCGTCATCCTTCTGATCTAAGGAAATAAAGGTACAATAGGAGGAGTCAAAATCAATCCCTTCATTAATATATTGAGCTATCAAGGGAGGATAAGGAACTATTTGGTCAGAGGATAACTTGGATAAGAACAAGCGTAAGGACAATTATTCTTCTTTTAGAGGTTGCGAGACCCCAAGTTTATTTGTAAATTGTCTTCTACATTCAAGGAGAAAACTTAAAAAAGAAGACTCATCCCTAATAAGAGGTATAACCATCTCCACATCCTAAGCACAAAATCCAACACTAGGAAGGAAGTCATCTATATGATTGGGAAAGGAACATGCAAACAAGGAAGTGCAGGCAAGAAAGAAAAAAACATCAAGGAAGTCATTTAGAGTGTGTGATGCTATGAGAAGGAGTAATAAATAGTAATTAAATCGATGAACATATATGGGTTTGAATCACCCAAGACAATAAATCCATAAAGAGTTGAGTTTTTGTACATAAACTTGTCATTTTACTTTTCAAAAGATTGTCAAGTAAGAGGTTGGGATCCATACTTCATGCATAATCACTCTTTTGTTTTTAAATTCCATCTTTGTCACTTCTCTACACTCAAATGAACTAGATAAAGATATTTCTAATTTGTTTATCTACGAGAAAATTTCACACATGAGAAATTCATGGGACAGACTACTTGGACACCTTTCATTTTTCTGACTGTGATTTAACGTTTTGAGGAGATATGAATCTAAATATAAATTAAGGGAGGTATGGGGCCTCACTGCTATATATGATGCATTAGAAAATTGCTTTAGTGGTAGCATTGAACAAAATCACTAATTGGATATTGAACCACAAGAGGCAACATCAATTTGGCAGACTAATAAATTGGGGTGAGAAGTTATCACTATAAGGAAAAGACCCTCTAGTGGATGTTTTTGAGGAACCCCTTATAAAAATAGCTCAGATATCCGTTTGCAGCAGAGGTTTCTAGAGAAGGTTGGCGGGTGGAGGTTTTTGCAGATGTTTTTTGTTCGGTGTGTTTCTCATCCTACACTGCATCGGTGCATTCAACTAGAAAAGCACCAATGCATACTACAAATTGGTACACCGAGATAGTTCTTTTACTATGTCGACCTCGTTAAAAAATGAAATAGGTCCCTATGAGCATAGTTCTTTTCCTGTGTCAAGCTCATTAAAAAATGAAACAAATCCCCTTTCAATTTGAGTCTTTTATTAGATCTCGTAAATTCCCTGTTGAGTCTTTCACTTGATCTCGTAAATGAACCTTCTTTCCATCCACTTGTTAGTAACTAGTAGTAAGGCTTAGGTGAATGAAATGAAACTTGCGGGGCATGTACCTCGAATGCTGGGGGCATGCAAATTTATTTCAGGAATATATTTCCTACGTTTCAAGATTTTATAAAAATGAAACCATCTTCAAGGGTTCTCAAGCATAGTTTCTCATGTTTCAAGCTTGTGTAAAAAATGAAACCATTCCTATAAGCATCTCATGATTTCCCTTTTATCTGACCCTTCTTCCAAACGTTGGTTTTCTCATTCTATTGTCACCATCTACTTTGCCAATCATACATTCTCACTCCTAGGGAACCGCTGCAATGAGTGGTCTTGAGAGACAACCTCTTGACCTTTACTTGTTTTGAGAAGTTCCATCATCACCAGAACTAGTGGCTACCCTTTATACCACTCATTCCACTAGGAGGAGTCATCTTTCAACTCTTTTCAAACTCCCAAAATATGAAAATATTGTCCAACACTTGTCATTTCGAGCTCGTTAAATTAAATGAAAATACCTCTACTCGGTATAAGTTTAACCCTTTTCCGGACTGAGATAGACTAGTTACGAAAAAGGAAAACCTTATTAAAACTTTGCTAAGAGGTTCTCTCGAATATTGTTTTCTACCTTTTCGGATTCAAGGGCCTATCTACGAAAAGGGACATTTTGGAGTTTTCTATTTCGTCTCTTTTTCAAACTCCCTGTAGAGCCTCATGATTGCCTCATTTTTTATACTTCCTTTTGCTCATCTTTCCTTCTTTTTATCCTCACCATGAGCTTAAACAAGTGTTAAAATGCAATTTTTGACTTGGTAAGGTATTTTAATGACCTATTTTTCATATTTTGAAATGTTCCTTATTATTATATTACATTTTTTTATTTAGCTACACAATTAACGCAATTCTGCAGTTGATCCACGTTTCTATAGTCACCGTCGTGGTTCAATGTGTTCTGAGGTGCCAATTGAGCAGAAAAGCATGCAGACAAGTGGAGAATCATCCTCTCATGGATTTCATCCTATCCATCCGACCCAAATCAAGCAGGAAATTGCCTAGATGTGCAGTCAAAGGAATGATCAACTGAATGCTGGACAAGCGAGTGAAGATTACGAAGCAATCACGCTTCACGATTTGCTTTGGTAACTAGAAAATCATGAAACAACGTGATATTATTTTCTATTAGTGGTTTAATTTGTTAGTCGAAATAAGCGTAAAATCCTAAAAACAACTAATGAACAAGCTTTTATAAATACAAGACCAACAAATGTATTGACAATGCGAATGATGATACGATTGTGAATTCATAAAAACTTTGTTTTATTCTTTACTTGAATGAAGAAGTATTTTGGAGAATCGATGCACAACTAGTGTTGGATTAGATTCGAAACCATCAGTTGTGGAGGGCTCCTGCAACAGAGAAGCTTCAATTTGGTTTATTTTTTGCATTTGGATGTTTTTCCTAGTTCTGTTTTTATCATTTGATGTAGTTTCAATTTATGCTTTTACTGTGTTAAATATTGTAGTCATTTCCAGAATTTCATTTTGTTACTTAGAGTAGATGCTTAGAAGGTTTGTTTTTGTCATTTGATGTAGATTCATTTTCATTTTTGATTTGATTCAATGCAGAAGTAATCTTAATTTTTCCTTTGTAATTTATATTCAAGAAAATTGAAATATTTCATTTCCAGCTTCAGTGAGTTCTTTTCAACCAATGGTGATTTGATGATTTACTTTTTGGTACAAGAATGAGAATGCTTTCTAGTTTTATAGTGATTTCTAGCCAGAAAAATAGTGATTTATTCATTTCTTTGCTCATTCTCATTTACATAACATTTCATTTCTAAAAACACAAAAATATCAGAGTTCTTTTTAGAGTTTGATATTCCCTATATTAGATTCTCATATACTAATAGAAAAATCAGTTAGGACATTTTTCAAAAAAGTTTTTTGTAGTTTTGAAACTTAGTTAAATTAGAATTTAGATTAATCTTTGCACTTTTTAGTTGTAATTCAATTCATCAATTTCATAAAGGACAAAATATAAAAACATTAAAAAAAACAACCTTCACAAATACAATCATCACAATAAACTAAGTAATAAAGGCTTCTAGCATATATAGTGCACTTGCACTTCACAAGATTACCAACTCCGGTCGATAATTTATGATAGCAATTTAGGAACATTAAATTGACTAAACACTAAGTAATTATGAAAAATATATCGATTTACCCCTTTGTCGGACTCATAAAAATTAAACGACGCAGAACTTGTCACCACAACGAGATCGGGCTACTCCTTCCTGGGGCTCGTTAAACTTACTAGGATGGATTCAACCAAAGGGTGAAATTTTATGGTAAGCATATGGTATCCTCTTCAAGCTTGCTATAAAAAGTAAAGAGGTACTCGTTAGAAATAGTGGGGAAAAATGGAAGTAAACATGTATTGTATTATGTATTGAAGGCAACATGTCACTCTTGAACATGACATTTATCTGCATCTCATGTCGGGTTTGGGTTATCTTCTCTTCGTCACTTGCCTTCTTGGGTTTCAGAAACCCATTTTCCTCTCATTCGATCATATCATGTTATCACTATGACCATTGATCCCATTTTGAGTTAAACACTGCCAAGCTCTAGAGTCATGTCGCCGTTATGTTTTAAGAGAAGTACTATCTGCAAAATTCAAACATTTCATACTTATTTGACCTTCTGTGTAACAATCTTAAATCATTCCTATCTACCTTGAGAAATCTTGTGTTTCGTGTCGATGACGCGAGAACCATTATGGCCCTCTTTTGATGGGTTTCTTCTTGTTGACATCAAATCATTATCCAAGACATTGATCTAGAAACTCCCTTTTAGTACCTTGGAGCTTGCATGCCCCAATGGAAATTTCTTCGCGTTCGATGATAGGTTCACATCATTGGACTTCGATCGAATGATTCTGCACACGTTCAAATTTATCTACCTTATTCACACTTGTATATTGTGTTTTTGTAGCTTGAGGGTCATCGCCATTATTAGTGGTTTCTCTTGTGCCTATTAAATATTTACCTCATTGAACGATAATGAGGTAGTTTCTACCATGTTCGACATCAACACATATATTCACATTGCTAGATTCGTACGTCTGACGGATTGAGACAGAGACAAAGATGTTAGATCAAGTCTGTTTGCATCCAAGATGCGTGGAGTATTCATGATTGTATACATTATCCCTACTATACCGATGGTTGCGCCCATACAATGGATCCATACATATGATCATGTTTTGTCAGATGGTTGTGCCCATGACGTGGATTCATGTGTTATTTGATGCATATTCAACAATGTCTTATTAGACATATTTATATCAGATATGTCACATATTATATGATGTTTGACTTACAAGTCTCCTAACGGTGGTTTTCCAAAGTCCCATTCTTGACTGATAGAGCATCTCAACCATCAATTTTCGTTCTGATTTCATGCTTTAAGGGGCATCTGTTACATAGTATTTTGTCGCATTTGCTATTCCCTATCCAAAGTGTCGTCCTTTGTGTAACTCATGCCACAGATGTTGCAAAGCAACAAAACCTATGAAAACATATTCACCATGAATAACATGATCAAAACACCCCTGAAGAAAGGTAGAGTCAATGCATTACAACAATTCTAGAGAAATATTGTAAAAAAACATAATTTGTAGCCCCAACGCAGTTCTCTCATGTATAGCCTTGTGCTTGTCACCCTCTGTGTAACTGTTAGGTCCCTATATTACTAGTACAGTCCCTTATTGTTGTTAGTGTAACCCACTTATTGTTATTATTGTACCCCTGTAACCCCCATATTGTTATTATTGTGCCCTTAAATTATTATTGTTAGGTCGGCTAGGATTACATTCTCTGCCCCCCTAGGATTACATCGTGGCCTCCATGGACTCCTATATATAGAAAGGAGGTTTTGTAATTTGTATCATCCAAGAATTGTTCATTCGTGTAATGTGTTGGAGGTTTACCCCTCGAAGTGGCTTATTTCTAAGGCGTTGATATCTCTTTTCTTCTATTTTTGGAGCTAGTTTCACAACATTTGGTATCAGAGCTTTGGATTCTAGGGTTTCGCTACTCCAAATAGGTCATAGTGGAATTTTTGCTATAAATTTTTTTCTATGAAGGTTCAGAAGCTGAAATTTTTAAAGTGTGAAGCCGAAATCCTAAGGAACATCGTCACAAAATTTCAGATCTTGGTTCGCAATATTTCCAGAGATATGATCTATGGAAGTTAGGTCTTTTTGTAGGCTCATGAATTTAACCTAAATAGGTCATCGCGGAATTTTCGCTATAACTTTTTTTTCTATGAGGGTTCAAAAGATGAAAATTTTAGAGTGCAAAGACGAAATCCTGAGGAACATTGTCGCAAAATTTCAAAGCTTTGTTCGCAATATTTTTGGATATATGGTCTGTGGAAGTTAGAGCTTTTTCAGGCTCCCGAATTTCATCTCAAAGAGGTGATCGTGGGAAAATATTCATAACTCTCTCTCTGAGCATCAGATTGGAATTATGTAAAAGGTGAATGAAAGTACACGGACTGTAGTTTCCTGTCTATAAATTTCATTGCCAAAGGAGAAAAAAGTGACACGTGGCAAGTCGTACAAGTTCGCTCTACTGAACTAGTCCATAATTAGGTCATTGTGGGAGATTGGACATAAATTTGGCTTGAAGAATCCAAATCAAGTCATACCTATAGCATTTGAAAGAAGCTTCAGAGGACTAATACAGGGCCAAATTTTAGATATTTAGGATCTACAAGTATAGAGATAAGTCAATTTCAATATCGAGCTCCTCAAAAGCAAGTAAAAGGTGTATATTTTGTTTTTTTCCGAATTGCATAAGTCTTATTGGAAGAATCAAGTTGAATTGATTCCAAGGGAATATTGTAGAATAGATATCAGTATTGGATTCTCAAATGGCCCGTAAAAAGAATGAAACACCCATTAAGCCTTTAGAAGGCTCTACTATGACTCATGAAGACGAAGAATGACAACATGACATATCAAAATTACAAGAGCAAGTGCAACAAATTTCGCTCTCGCAAAGAGCAACAAAAAATGACATGGAAGTTTTGAAAAAAGGTATGGAATCTAAGATGGATGGTTTGAAGAATGGCATGGAAGCTAAGATTGATGGCATGGAATCTGGCATGGAATCTAAGATGGATGACATGGAAGCTAAGATGGAAAACATGAAGAATGATCTAAAAGAATACATGGTAGGTTTGACAAAGTTGATACAAGAAATGTTTCCTAATGGTGAAAAGATAGTAGAGGAAACTCATGATGAGAACAAAATAAATGTTAATCGTGATTTCATAAAATCTAATGTCGGAGGGAAGAACCACCATATTCCAAAAATTGATATGAGGAAGTTTGATGGAAAGGATCCTGTAACATGGATACTACAGATGGAGAAATATTTTGATCTCAATAATGTATAAAACACACAAAAGGTACGCATTGCAACTTTACATTTAGAACAAAATACATTTGTATGATATCGATGGCTTTGCTCCCGTAAAAAAATTGTCACTTGGTAATTTTTTATGGAGGAAATGATAGCACATTATGAGGATACAAAGAGCAACACTTTCTTTAGCCAGTTGATAAATCTCAAACAAAAGTGTTCAGTGGGGGAGCACATTGAGGACTTCCAAAAATTGAATATAAGGGTAACTAATATTCCAGAGGAACACAGGATTGATCTCTTCATAGGCACTTTAAAGGATAACATCCAACATGAAGTTTTCATTTTGGAACCTGATTCATTGGAGAAGGCATTCAGGTTGGCAAGAAAAATTGAATGTAAAATTATGGCGACAAGGAAGCCTACCACTCACTTCTATAAAGAGGGAAGTGTTGCTACTCCCAGATTTCCACAACCTACAAGGTTGACACCACAACAATTGGAAGAAAAAATAGCAAAAGGGCTTTTCTACAGTTGTGATAGCAAATACACTAAAGGTCATAAGTGTGCTGAGAAGAAATTATTTTACATAGATTGTGAAGAGGAAGAAGAAAATGAACAAGAAGAGGATATACACCAGGAACCAGCCGTAGAAGAGGAAGAAATGAGTCCGACCATATCGTGTAATGCATTGGCAGGAATTACCACTCCTCAAACTCTCAAGATAGAAGGACATATCAAGAAGAAAAAGGTCATAGTGTTGATTGATTCAGGTAGCACCCATAATTTTATTCATTGTAAGGTAACCAAGGAATTGAATTGTTTCCTATACCCAACAACAGAATGTCAAGTGATGGTTGCAAATGGAGGAACTATAAATTGCTCTGGAAAATGCCATAATCTCAAGCTAACCATTTGGGAATATGTATTGAATAGTCCAATGATTTCCATTCCTATGAGAGGTGTTGATGTTGTACTAGGAGTACAATGGCTACAATATTTGGGGACGGTAGCTTTTAATTTTCAATAACTTTTCTTGAAATTTTTTTTAGAAGGAAAGGAAGTCGAATTACGGGGTATTTCAGGGAAGCTGAGAAAGATAATAAGCTCTAATGTCATGAAAAAGCTTCTAAAGAAAGAACAACGAGGCGTAATTGCACAATTATGCTCACTAGAAGTTCCAACATCAAAATCATATATTTCTGCAAATATCCAAAAAGTCTTGGACAATCATTCCAAGGTGTTTGAAACTCCCAAAGGGCTCCCACCTATTCGTGATCATGATCATGATATTCATATGATTCCAGGAAGTGTTCCTCCAAACATAAGGCCTTATAGATATCCTTATGTCCAAAAGAGAGAAATTGAACGTATGATTTCAGAAATGTTAGAGGCGGGTATAATTCACCCTAGTCAAAGTTCTTTCTCTGCTACTATAGTATTGGTACACAAGAAGGATGGATCATGGCGCATGTGTCCGGATTATAGGGAGCTCAATAAGCTCATCGTTAAAGGTAAATTTCCCATTCTTGTGATTGATGAATTATTGGATGAATTACATGGAGCAATTTATTTTACCAAGATGGATCTTCGTTCAGGATATCATCAAATTAGAATGAAGATTGAAGATATTCCGAAAACAACATTTCAAACTCATGAGGGTCGTTATGAATTTTTGGTCGTGCCTGGTTTTACAATGGAAAACTTAAGGAAAGGAGCATTCATGGTCTGTCGAGATGCGTCTTATGTAAATCCTTGGAAGAATCAATCCCTCATCTATTCCAACAATGCCCCTTTTCTCTGGAGGTATGACAATATGCTTTTAGAAAAATGCAATGTATAAATATCATTCCAAGTATCTGGAAGGATATGTTCAAATATGGAAATATAAAATCCCAAGATAACGAATCCTTTCCCTATTAGCTAGATGATTTTGGGTGTCTCTGCAAAATTCTTGTGTTGGGTCATTTGGCTAGAAAGAAACAAAGCAATTTTTAAAGATGAACAACCATCCTACCAATGTGTGGCCTTCAAATCCCAATTCTCATTACTTCTATCCATATCTTCTTGAGACCTCAAAGTGTTGGAAATGTTGTCATTGATGGCAAAGGAGGTAGCAGATGCAGAGACAGGAACAGTTACAAGTAGACAAAGACAGACAATGGAGGCAGCAAAGAGGAAATGAATATAAAGGAGAAAGGCAGAGGCAGAGGAAGCAAATACAGAGACAGAGCCGTTATCACAGCAGTAGAAGCAGAGGCAGAGTAACAGAAGCGGCAGAGGCAGAGCCACAACTGTTATTGCAGAGAAACCGTTGTTATTCCAAGAATATGTATATATATATATATATAAATTCTGAGAATCTTTTATACAGCCGGGCGTTACACATAATATAAATTAATTTCTGGAATTTATATTCAAATGCTCTTTATTTAGTTGAAGAACTCGACTTCTGGTCGATGCTGTGTTTTAAATTGTACATTGTAGTGAGCTCTGCGTCAAAGAAATCGAATCTCACTAACCCATGTATAAGAACCATAATCATGAATGGAGGCGGAACCAAAAGAAGGGTTGTATATATGGTAAAACTGTGCATCAACAACGATTTCGAATCATAATAATACATTGAAAAGTAAGCAATTTTTTAAATAATAAAGAAGGACCGGAACTTGGAGCATAGGGAGAAGTGGAACCAAGAGCTGAATGAACAGTAACGACGGTTTAAAGTGAACGGTGGTATTCATCACACCACTATTATACGGAAGGCGGTATTCCCGAATTGGCAGCGATTCCATTGATTGATCGACGCGTGTACCTGGATGAACAGTAAAACCACCGTTTAACGTGTGCCTTCGCGCATTAAATTTCGTACTAGGACGCGGAGCGAAATTGACACGAGCCGTTGATCTGGAAGAGGGCCATCGGACGGTGATCGTGCGTCGGACTTGCCTGGAGTTTAACCAAGGTGCGCGGAGGATAACCCGAGTACGGAGCGCCATCGCGTGTTATCTTTCGCGCAAGTTGCCCGTGCGATATCCGTTGGATCGGGCAATGCAATGACAGCCGTCGGATGGGCGCGTGAGTGGACAAAGGTACGGTCTATGCATTCACAATTGTACTGTGGGCCCGGGGCAGAGATATATACAATGAATTTGGTCTATATTAATGATGTTTATTAAATTTTGACGGGTTATTAACATACGGTGGAAGACTAAGGTTTCTAATTAATAAAATATTGCCGATTATCTTTGGACACCGTTGTAATGGTTCCAATATTAAAGAAAGCGTAATATATGTGTGGATATATTATGTATAATGACTGTATATGTGAAGTGGCGAAACATGGAATTTGTGAATATGGTTTAATACGCCGAGGGTCAATTATTATGTTGCGTAGAATGGTTGTAAATGCAGAATTAGCGCACATGTACACATAAGAGATTGTCGGGTTATAACTATAGAGTATTGAATTAATATCGCAATTCTCTTAATTGAGATATTAAAATAACCCAGACTTGTTTATATAAATTGCCAGCGTGGAATTAAAGAGAAGTGTGAGATTGCCTGGATTGGGAAATGATTGGGCATAAAACTTGAATGCAATTATGGAAAATGAAAAAGAAGAGGAGAGCATGCAGAGATACACATAGATTACAGGTTTGACAGGAATATGTACAGGAATGAGTTGGACAGGAGAATGAGCACAGAAAATAGGGAATATGCAGATGACAGTGAACAAAAAGTATGCAGAATAGGTTCTTAACAGCGGCAGGAAAAGACAAATCCAGCAAAGCCAAAATCCAAAAAAGGAGCTGAGTAAAATTGAAATATGTAATTAAAATGTGAATTAAAATGTTGTAATTAATTTTTTATTGTTTGTGATGCAAAGGCAAGTATCCTAAGGAAAAGTCAAAATCCCACTGTAGCATGAAATTTTGTACATATTTTTATGATTTTAAATTGAGTTGGATAAAGAAATGAGGAGGCAGAAGACCAAGGGGTATGACCATCCATTTCGAATTCCTAGAGGAAAACAAACAGTCATCAAGAAATTTCTATAAGTAATATCAACTTGATATGCAAAAAGAGTGAGGTGTGAGAGAGAGAGAAAATATAGAGAATGCAGAGTATAGAAGAATAAATCAGAGAAGATTAAGAGAAGAAGAGCAGAAAGAGAAGCTACAGAATAGAGCTGATATCTGAAGTAAATCAGCAAACATTCAGTTTGATAAACTGAGGAAGTTGGAGCTTCCCTATCAAGTTGCAGCTTGATAGCTGTCAGTTGTAGCTGACTAAGGTTGAAGCCTTCTGTAGGTTGGTGTCTGCAGAAAATTGAAGGGAGTTGGTGCTTCCTTGCAAGTTGTCGCTTGCAGAATTGAGGTTGGAGCCTCCTGTAGGTTGGTGCCTGCAGAAAACAGTGGTGAGAGGGAGTTGGAGCTTGCCTTTGCATCACAACAATAGTAAGATGTGGTTTTCTCCCTTTATGGGTTTCCACTTATATCTGGTGTCTCTGTGCATGATATTTATGTATTGATCTGATATGTATCATCTGCTTAATACCTGCTGCTCTCATATTAAGTCTACTGCTATATTATACTAATACTTGCTGCTCACATTCTAAGATTACTCACACATTAAATTAGATATGAAATGAAGGTGTAAATAAGTTTAATGAAAAGTGTTAAAATATCAGGAATGTGGTTAAACTGATTCACCCCCCCCTCTCAGTTTAACTAAAGGTTCAACATAAAGTATTTGAGGTAGAGGACTTATCTCTTTAAGAAATGAAATGGATTGTATTTAAGATATCTTAAGAAAGATTTGGAGCACTGGAAGCAATAAATGAAAAACTTGTTCAAAGTGTTAATGGGTATGATTGAAATTTCTAGCAGAATATTGGAGCTCATGGAAAAGGAGAAGGAGGCTAGGTTTGAGTTGCTGGAGAAGAATTGTGAGTGGATGCAAGTCAAAGTGGACAAAAAATTAGCAAGTTTGGAAGAAAAATTGTTAATTTTGAAGCTTCACTCTAATGAGGTCACCCCGCGAGTCTGTGACTTCAAAATCAAGTTGGATAAAATGGAGCATGGAGAATGCGAGTTGGTGGAAAAGGCCGACGAAGGAAATGGACATTGAGAGAGAACATCCCGAAGCTTCGAAATGAATTTGGTAATTGTTGCAAAAGCTGGGACCTCCGGGGTTTTTAGAATTTACTATGTTCTCGTGTCTTGCAAATACACACTTTTTTAAGGAAAATTTTGCATACTATACGAAATATTCCAACGTAAAATTATAGTGCCACACCATCCACCCAAACTCGTATACCATCCTTTGCAGGCAGACATAGACTTCCTGGGGTATTAAGATCCGAAATTCAACCTAGAAATTCACCAAGTTCATCAACCGAAGAAGTTGTGGAAGAACAAGATTCTACATCCCCAACATAAGGAGTAATATTCCTAAGTACAACTAGGGAATAAATTTTAGCTCAATACCTAAAAATCCCTAGTGAAGAATATTAAGAAGAAATATATTATAATATACCATTGATAGAGGAACCAGAAGAATCAGAAGAGGAACAAACGAATTGAATTTTGGAATCTTATATTAGTTCTGAGGAGTCTACAATGACTGGGGAAGGAGAAGGGGAAGTACACAATGTGAATGATGAATATTTCAGAATTGGAGGAGGTTGACCTAGGATTGAAGGTGGAGGTGGAGGTAGAGGAAGAGGTGGAGGTAGGGGAAGGGGAAGAGGAGGAGAAGACAGAGTAAAAGAATATCATGTTGGATTTCCTATCCTTGATGAAGATATTACTGCCACAATGAAGAATATCTCACCCTCTATCCTTCCTAACTTACATGGATTAAGAAATGAGGATCCTGAAACATTTCTTTTTGAATTCGAAGTTTTATGTAGATCATAGGATTACTTACTCTATTCTAAAAAATTGAAACTGTTTTCAGCAACCCTTAAGGATGCGGCATTGAAATGGTTCATGGGCTTAATAGCACACTCTATTAGAACATGGGAAGCGATGAAAGATGCATTCTTATTAAAATACAAGTATTACTACATGCCTCATAATCGAAAGGATGAAGTGGTTAAAAAGATGCAAGGAGAAGATGAAAATCTCAAGGATTTAATTGAAAGATTCAATTATAATCTTAAAAGGGCCAAAATGGAAAATTTGGATCAAGATAATTTGAAAGCTCTCCTACTAAAATCCATTAGAGATGAATGGATAGATATCCTTAACATGACGGGAAAAGGATATATTTCTCTGTTATCATTACCTGAAATTTCTGAATTATGAAAACATCTTTCAAGAGGTAAGTCAAGAGTTGGAAATAATTCAAGAGACCATGTTATCTTTAGAATTAATAAATCTGTGATTGGAACAGTAATTAGGTCTGAAATAGGAAATTTTCTTGATGAATTTAAAACATACATTTTTTGGAGTCTTAGTGAAAAAATAGACACCTTGAAATTACAAAACAAGCAAAGAGTTGAAATTGATGCCTTATCTATCTTTTGTCATATGTGTAGAAATAATCATGCTTTTAGAGAATTCCCTCTTGATTTAAAAAGTGTATAAACTTGTGTTATATGTACAGAAAATCATGATACAAAAAAATGTCCTTCAATTCCAGGTCTTAAAGCTGTCTACCAAGAGGAAGTGATTCCAAATCAAATCGATCCTCTTTTTTTTGTTGCTAGAAGACCATGACAAGGATCACAAACTCAAGGTTTCAACACTCAAATGTATACTCAACCCCCACAAAATAACTAGACTGCACCAATTCCATGATAGCCTTGGTCTCAATCCCAACCTTCGACAAAAGGATGGAAAAGCACTTATGGTAGATATTCTCAATATCACCAATATAGACAATCTTATCCGAACTTCCCAACACAATATTTTCCTCAGTATTGTCAACAACCTCAACCTCAGTTTCAAAATCAAAATCCACCACTTTCGTTACCATTTCCACAACGACCAAATCAATTACCCACTCAACCACTTCCAAACCCAAACAATAAAAATTCTAAACCTGTTTACAACATGGAGGGACAAAATTTTCAGACTTAAATGATAACTCAATTAGATCTTAATAATGTCCAACTTACATCTGGTAGAGTATTAGAAAAGAAATTACCATCTATTGTTATTCAAGAAAATCCTCAAAATAAAAATAGCTATTCTGAAGAAGAGACATCTCTCCATCAGAAAGAAAATCTTAAAAAACAAACCACTCTTACATACGATATTCCAATAAACTCAACTCCCATTGTAGAACAACCTTCAGTATCTGTCTCAAAACCATCTTTCCCTGAAAGATTACAAATTTATAAAGAGGCGGAAAAATAGATAATGATGTCTGATTATGATATGTTAGATGAGATGAAGAATGTTTGCATAAAATCTTAAAAAACAAACCACTCTTACATACGATATTCCAATAAACTCAACTCCCATTGTAGAACAACCTTCAGTATCTGTCTCAAAACCATCTTTCCCTGAAATATTACAAATTTATAAAGAGGCGGAAAAATAGATAATGATGCCTGATTATGATATGTTAGATGAGATGAAGAATGTTTGCATAAAATCCATTTACTACAAGCTATCAAAGAAATTCCAATCCTTGCAAAGAAAATAAGGGAGTTAAGTATAAAGAAACCGGGAAGAAGAAGAAAAAAAGTCAAAAGAATATAGTTAGTTGGAAAAATTGCAGACATCATGATGGGTAAAACAAAAATACATAAATATTTAGATCCAGGCAATCCCATTGTGAAAACGCATATCAATGGTGTCAAAATTCCAAACACAATGATCGACTTAGGAGCAGCCATAAACATTATGATTAAATAAACCATGTATCAACTAAGGCTTCCAAATCTTCAATAAACACCAATATTGTTACAACTAGCAGATAGGTATGTAATTAAAATTGATGGTGTATTAGAAGACATTTATGTATCCTTAGATTCTTGGGAATATACGGTCAATTTTATGATCTTAGCACCCAAGAATAACTTAGGAGGACATCCATTAATCTTAGGAAGACCTTGGTTAGCTACAGTTGTTGCTTTTATCAGTTGTAGATCTGGTGATATGTTTATCTTTGATGGAATTTCAACGAAGAAATTCACATTATATCCACCTGCAAAAAAAATGATAGAGGTAGAAAATGAAGAATGGATGGATGATGATATACAACCTATTTTTACTATCTCACAAATCAGTGAATAAGATCAAAATTTAAATTCAATAGAAAATAATGAATTATCTTCATAATGTGAGATCAATCAAAATTTTCAGGAACAATGCAATATTGAATATCTATCATCCAGAAAAATGTCTTTATATTCTATGGAAGAATTTGGAAACTATTCAATAGAATTTTTTCTAGGGAAAACTTTAAATGTAAACAAAAATATGGAAGAATTTCAAAAGAAGAAATTGATGGAAACATTACAAAAACACTCTTTTGCATATGCATGGGAATACACTGACATGAAAATAATCAATCCTAAAACTTGCATGCATCACATATATATTGAAGAAAATTCCAAACCAATCCGACAACCTCAGACAAGAATGAATCCAAACTTAAGGGAAATTGTTAAGGAGTAAATACAAAAACTGTTAAATATCAATTTTATTTATCCAATATTAGACAGTCAATGGGTTTCATTTTTAGTAATTGTCCCTAAAAAGAATGGAAAATGTATAGTATGCATGAATTATAGGGAGCTCAATAAAGCTATTTTGAAAGATCATTCACCACTTCCTTTCATAGATAAAGTTTTAGATACATTAGTAGGGAAGAAATATTTTTCGTTTTTGGATGGTTTTAGTGGATATAATCAAATTCAGGTAGCACCAGAAGATCAATACAAAACCACTTTTACGTGTCCATGGGGAACCTATGCTTACCAAGTACTTCCTTTTGGATTATGCAATGCACCAGCAACATTCAAAAGGGCATTATTGGGTATTTTATCTGACCCAATTCATGATTGTGTGGAAGTTTATATGGATGATTTTACAGTCTATGGAAATTATTTTGAAGAAACCCTTGAAAATTTGGAAAAATTTATCATAAGATGTAAGGAAGAAAATATCTCACTAAATCATGAGAAGTGTTTTATGATGTTTACTAAGGGAATTGTTTTAGGACACCATATTTCAGGAAATGGAATTAAGGTGGGCTTATCTAAAGTAGAAGTTATTTCCAAATTAACAGTTCCAACTTGTCAAAGAGATTTTAGGAGTTTTCTTGGCTTCACTGGATATTATAGAAGATTTATAGAAAACTTTACAAAAATTGCATCTCCACTCTTCAAATTGGTTACAAAAGATTGTGAATTTAGTTGGAATCCTCATTGTCAAAAAGCCTTTGAAAATTTGAAAGAAAATATTTCTGAAGCACCCATCTTGAGAGGAACAAATTAAATTGCCTTTCCATATTTCAACTGATGCTTTATACACAACTCTAGGAGTTGTATTGGGACAAAAAGACTTGACTCCTTATGCCATTTACTATACAAGTAAAAATTTGACTCCTACAGAATTATATGATACTGTTACTGAAAAGGATTTTTTCGCTATTGTCCATGCCATTAATAAATTCAGACATTACATCATTGGCTATGAAACTTTCATTCATACAGATCATTATATAATTAGATATTTAATGAATAAATCAATTACTAAGGGCAGAGTCACAAGATGGTTATTATTATTGCAAGAATTAAATATCACCATTTTAGATCGACCTAGAAAACAAAACACAATTGCTGATTTTTTATCTAGAATCCAAAATGATAATAACAATATACTTGTAGAAGAAAGTTTTCCTCATGAATATATTTGTGCAATATCTACTAAATCCCCATGGTCTGCAGATATTTCTAACTATTTTTTCCGCAGGGAAGTTACCATCATATTTGTTTCCTAGACAAAAGAGAAAGATAATTCAAATGAGTGCATGTTATTCATGGATAAATGAAGAATTGTACAAGACAGGTCCAAATCTCATGATCCGAATATGTGTGAGAGAAGATGAAATACCTGAGATAATAAAAGCATGTCATGATGAACCATGTGGAGGACACTTCAATGACAAAATAAATTCTTTCAAAGTCCTTCTCTTGGGATAATATTGGCCGTCCCTTTTTAAGGATTCCAAAGAATATGTTAAGAGATGTGATAGTTGTCAAAGAATGGGGAAACCTGTTCCTTCAGATGAAAAGCCTTTACAACCTCAGGTACTTATTGAACCTTTTGAAAAATGGGCTTTGGATTTTGTCAGACCAATCAATCCACCATCAAGACAAAGAGGTATATTCTTGTATGTACTGATTATGTCACTAAATGGGTAGAAACTAAAGTACTTTCTTTTGCTACTGAAATTTTTGTAGTTTCATTTCTTTTTGAGGATATTTTTACTCGTTTTGGCATCCCAAGGGAAATTGTGACATATCAGGGTACTCAATTCGCATCCAAGATAGTGCAGAAGATAGTAGAAGAATACAAAATCAAGCATATAAATTCTAATCCATATCATCCACAATCAAATGGACAAGTAGAATCCACTAACAAAGTGATTGAATCAATCCTTACCAAGACTGAACATTTGCATAGAATGGACTGGGTAGAAAATCTACCAGAAGTTTTATGGGCCTATCGCACCACATGGAGAAGCACAACATGACACACTCCCTACGAAATTGTTTATGGGAAGAAAGTCCTATTTCCAATTGAGTTCCATATAAAAACTTTCAAGACAACAGTTGAGTTGGGACTTGACCTGTCAGAAGCAAAAAAGCATAGAATGGAACAACTCAATGAGCTTGATGAAATAAGACAAAATTCTATTCAAAAGACCACCCTAGTTTAGCAAAGGAGATCCAGATGGCATGATAAATATATCAAATTTCAAGCGCGAGATTGGGCACTACTCTTTGATTCAAAATTAAAATATTTTCAAGGAAAATTTCAAACTCACTGGCTTGGGACTTATGAGATTGAGAGAGTCTTTGATAATGGAGTATTCAGGATTAGAACCATTGGTGAAGAAAAAGTTCCTCTCCTTATAAATGGACATCAACTGAGAATATATCACAAACCATTGACAAAGGAGGAATTTTTTAATATTTTTCAAGACAACTCTGATATAAAGTTGGTTAAGAAGAATCCTTCTTCTTCTCCAAGTTAGAAACCTTCTTATATATATATATATATATATAAGCATGAAAACCAAAATTTTTGGCACCTTAAATTTTCTTTATTCCTATTCTAAAATCCCATTTTCTTTGCATCCCTTTTTCTTTTTTCAAAGGATAAAATTAGCTACATAATTATTGAGATTCTATAGCTCTGATGGATTTATGCAGCTAATATGTGACATGACCCTTTTTACTGAAGCAATTGAAGAATTCACTGAAGAGAACCTAAAGACAATGTAAAGAGAAACACTTAAGGGTTAGCAACATCAATTCAAGGTATGCAAATGCAAAATTTTCATTTAAGAATAAGGATTTAAACATTGGCATATGAATTATATGGGCATTATATACCACCAATTCAAAATCATTATTAATAAGAGCCGATCATGTCAAATCAAATCAAATCTAAGTCTCTTCCATTTAACCCTTCATCATTACACGAACGCTCCAACATGAAATCCCGATTTCATTGTTGAAATCACCCAACTCATATACTAATAGTCAGTTTTTCTTGACCTTTCTCACACTCTCATTAAACCTGAAGCCTCACTCACTCATGCTCTCATTCATTCCAAAGCTCTCATTCATACCATCAACCAAAACCCTCATACCCTGTCAAAGAGGTAGTCTTAAGGAAAAAATTCTCAAACCATAGGAGTAATAGTAAGGACAAAACCGAAAGGAATAAAGTTCATGGAAGGTTACCCACATGTAAAAGAGGCGCTACAAAAATCAAAATGGCTCAGCTTCATGGAGAAGTTAGAAGGTTTGAATAAGGAGGTAACTAAGTCATTTTCCAAAGCTTTCGATGGAATGGAGGTCGAAATCGGAGATGTAAAATTTTCAATAATAGAGTCTTTCATTGCTGAAGCCACTAGACTGCCAAGAACTGGAGAGAGGTGTTTAAAAAAAAAAGGAATCAAAGGTGAAGGATGGAAAGTATTTTTGAAAAATCCAAGTATGGATACCACTATCTTTAAAAAGGGAATAATTAAAAAAAAAATCACCTACGAGGGAATATTTAGATGCATGTTATTTTATCATGTTAGACTGTTGATGAGTTTTCTTGAAGGCAACGAGTTAAATATTCCATACTTCTTTTTGAATAGCTTAAGGAAAATGTCAAGAAATATTTAAAGGAGAATCCAGTTTATAGAAAACACAATGTATCATCATGGGTTTATTAAAATTCTTATTGAATTTCACCTTAAAAGTCTAGGAGATACTTGGGAAAATTTCCTAATTCAGAATTATTTCAAAGAGGGAAACCAAGAACAAACCAACAGTAGCAAAGAAAAAAGGGGGAGGAAAAGAAAAATTGAAGACCTTGTTGAAAATAAACAACAACCATCTCATGAACAGTCAAAAGATGAGGTTCCCATTGCAGAAATTTTAGGGAAATTTAAGAAGCAAACTATTTAGAAGAGGGAAGACAACACAAAAGAAAATGATACATCCACAAAAACAAAGGGGTCCAAGATAAGGAAGAAAAAGGAAAAAATTCAAAACCCAACTCCATTTGTAAGAAGAAGTGCTAGACTTGGTCAAACAGTGAAATAACCATCTCCAAAATA
This sequence comes from Pinus albicaulis, assembly GCA_034641835.2. Classification (NCBI taxonomy): domain Eukaryota; kingdom Viridiplantae; phylum Streptophyta; class Pinopsida; order Pinales; family Pinaceae; genus Pinus; species Pinus albicaulis. The sequence goes on along the minus strand of CM076575.1, from coordinate 1,440,585,544 downwards.
TACAGAATTTGTTAAATTAGAAGAGGAAATTAGTATTCCATCACCCATTGTTATTTCACCTACTCAGAGTTCAGGCCGAAGGGCCCTAGAAATTGATCCTGTACAACAACAAATTTGTGACTACATTGAATCTATTGAGAGAAGAGATACAAGGAAGACATTAGTATTATATCAGAGGGAAGAAGCTCAACCTCATAGTCCACAAGAACCTCCAACTGAGAACACCTTAAGACAAGAAATTTTTGAGGTGGAGATATTAAACATGCATATAAAACATGATTATGAAGCCTTAAAATTGCAGAACAAGATTGAGAAAACTAAAAATGGAAATATCCTTTTTCATTTGGGCTTATGTACAAAAAAACAAGGAATTAAAGAAAAATAATAAAGATCTTAAAATACAAGTCATAAACTTGAAGTACAAAATCCCGATGAGAAAGCCAAGGATGGATGTGACTAGAAAGAAGTCAAAGAAGTTAACATTTGATCTTTTAGCAGAAGTTTCAGGAGAGATGCAGTAGCATGTCAAGGACCATAAATTTTGTGTTTATGCATGAGGACATGCAATGACCTCCTCGTGGGGGAATGTAGAACCTCATGGTTGCCTCATTTTTTACACTTCCTTTCCTTAATCTTTCCTTCTTTTTGTCATCGCCATAAAATCAAATAAGTGTTAAACTGCAATTTTTGACTTGGAAAGGTATTTTAATGACCTATTTTTCATATTTTGAAATGTTCCTTATTATTAGATTAAAATTGGTATTTAGCTACAGAATTAATGCAATTCAGCAGCTGATCCATGTTTTTGTAGCCACCGCCATGGTTCGATGTGTTCTAAGGTGCCAACTGAGCATGACAGTATGTAGACACGTGGAAAATGATTTCTTCATGGATTTCCTCCTGTCCATCTGACCCAAATCATGCAGGAAACCGCCCAGATGCGCAGTCAAAGGAAAGGTCAACCAAATGCTGGACAAGCTAGAGAAGAGTCCGAAGTAATCATGCTTCATGATTTGCTTTTCCAAATAGAAAATTGTGAAGAAACATAATCTTATTTTCTATTAGAGGTTTAATTTGTTAGTCCAAATAGGCGTAAAAGCCTCAAAACAGTTAATGAACAAGATTTTATAAATACAGGACCAACAAATGTATTGATAGTGTGAATGATGATACGATTGTGAATTCATAAAATTTTTGTTTTATTCATTGCTTGAATGAATAATTATTTTGGAGAATCGATGTACAGCTAGTGTTGGATTAGATTCGAAACCATATGTTGTGGTGGCACCCTGCAACCGAGAAGGTTCTATTTCATTTATGTTTTGCATTTAGATGTTTTTCATACGATATTTTTATCATTTGATGTAGTTTTAGTTTATGCTTTTATTGTGTTAAATATTGTAGTCATTTCCAGAATTTCATTTTGTTACTTAGAGTAGATTCTTTGAAGGTTTGTTTTTGTCATTTGATGTAGATTCATTTTACTTTTTGATTTGATTCAATGCTGAAGTAATCTTAGTTTTCTTTCCATGTGACAGTGGTTTATTGTAGATTAGTTTTTCCCGTGTAATTTGTTTTCAAGAACATTAAAAGATTTCATTTCCAGTTTTACTGAGTTCTTTCAAGCAATGGTGATTTGATGATTTACTTTTTGGTACAAGAATGAGAATGCTTTCTATTTTTATAGTGATTTCTGGCCAGAACAATATTGATTTATTCATTTCTTTGCTCAGTCTCATTTACATAACATTTCATTTCTAAAAACACAAAAATGTCAGATTTCTTTTTAGAGTTTGATTTTCCCTATATTATATTCTCAGATACCAATAGATAAATTAGTTAGGACTTTTTTCAAGATTTGTTGTAGTTTTTGAAACTTAGTTAAATTATAATTTAGTTTAATCTTTGCACTTTTTAGTTGTAATTCAATTCATCAATTTCACTAAGGACATACAAAATAAAAACATTAAAAAAAATAACCTTCACAAATACAATCATCACAATAAACTAAGTAAGAAAGGCTTCTAACATATATAGTGCACTTGCACTTCACAATATAACCAACTCTGACTGATAATTTATGATAGCAATTTAAGAACATTAAATGGACGAAATTCTCCCTAAATATGAAAAATATACCGAGTTACCCCTCTGTTGGACACGTAAAACTTAAATGATGTGGGACTTGTCACCATGACGATGTCAAGCTACTCCTTCCTAGGGCTCATTAAACTTACTAGGATGGATGCAACCGAAGGGTGAACTTATATGCTAAGCATATGGTATGCTCTTCAAGATTGCTATAAAAAATAAAGAGGTACTCATTAGAAATAGTGGGGAAAAATGGAAGTAAACATGTCTTGTATGTTGATTTTTGTAGCATCTGGAAGTGTTCCAAGTCTCAAACTTTGCAGGGAGGTTTGGACAACAACATTCCAAAGAACCCAGAAACAGTTTGTGGAAATTACACTCAGTTCATGACTTATTAAAATAATTAATTATTTTAATGAAGACCCTAAGTCTAAACTTAAGGAAATGAAATAATTAAAGGGTATTAATAAGTGAGAGTGTGCATATTCTAGAAAACATGGATCAAGTCAAGTTGTAATCTTAGCCATTGATTAATATTTTAATTTGGGCCGTTGGTTCCCCAACAGGAAGATTATAAAAGAAGGCTTGATGGGTATTTGAAAAACAAGCTGGGCATACACTGAGTACCAGAAGGAGATCCATTTTGATGTAGAATTCGATCTCAGTGGGAGAGTTGCATGGCGAGAAGTTTGCAGAAGCAAAAGGAGGAGGTCAATGGTGATCAAGATCAGGGACGGAGGGCAGCAGTGGGTCACTTGAGGCAGCTTGAGGCTGCAGCACAGAGAACCCACACAGTCTCCACGCAGACTCACGCAGTCCAGCACTGGAACTGCGCAGTGAATCATGCAAAGAGACGCAGGGGCATGCAGGGGTTGTTCAGGGTGTTAGATAATTTTCCGAGCAAGCCATAAATTCAGTCTCAAGTGTTTCATAATTTATCTGCCGTTGTATTTCCCTGTAAATATATCATTTGCTGAAGAATTAATAAAAACCTAATCTGCTGCACCGATTTTCCCACATTGGGTTTTTCTGGGGACAATTCTCTAAAAATATCTGTGTACATGTGATTGATTCTTGTTCTTATGTTCTCTACTATTTATTTCTATGCATATATATTTGTGAATGTTGCAGTAGTATTTATTTCGATATTTTCCAGAATATTTCTGAATAATAACTTATTCAAATAATAAGTAGGAGAAATAAATCTATCACTACAACTATTTGTAATTTTCACATGGTATCAGAGCCAAAGATGAATAATAGGGAAGGGGCATCTATCAGTGAACGAAAATCTATTGTTGCAGAAAGAACGCAGAAGGGTTCACGTAGTTCTCCAGGAGGGGGAAGAAGCATGACAAAACAGATGGATCACGATGTATCAATATTAGCATCTTGACTTGAGGAAGATATTGCTTGTGTATCAAGCACTGCTTCTTCTGATGTCTGGTATATTGACAATAGAGACTCTGCTCACATGACAGGAGTATGAGACTATTTTTCCGACTACCAAGAAGAGTAGATGAATTTCAAAATAACCATGGGTAATAAAGAAAAATGCACTCCCGTTGGGATAGGTATCGTAGTTTTTTCAGACAGAGGTAGGAAATAGAGTCCGGGCCACTAATGTATTACATGTGCCAGGTTTGGGGATGAATTTACTCTCAGTGTCACAGCTTCAAAACTGAGGATATGATGTATAATTTATTGGAAATAGAGACTACGCCAAGCACCACAGGTGGAAGAAGAAGGCACAAATCGAGGTAAGAAGAAAAAAACTGTACAAGCTACAGATTGATTCTCCAATGGCACTAATTGGCAGTGCGTATGAAACATACCTGAATGAGCTATGGCACAAAAGAATGGGGAATTTTCATCATGGGGCATTGAGAACTCTCTAGAAGACTGGCACATGTGTTCCAGAAATGAGCACTAAATGAGATGATGTCTACAAGGGGTGCGTATTGGGAAAATATGCCAAGGTAGCATATCAGAGAAGCAACAATAGGGCCAAGGGTGTATTGGATCTAATACACTCAGATATCTGTGGGATGATGTCCACTATAGCTCTTAGCGGTGTCGAATATTTCTTCACCTTCATTGATGACCATTCCAGGAAAACCTGGATCTACTTCTTGAAGACCAAGGATGAAGTCTTCAGTTGATTCAAAGGGTTTAAGGCTCTGGTGGAAATCTGACAAGGAAGCAGATCAAGGTGTTGCAATTAGATAAAGGTGGTGAATACATAGATAAATAATTCACCGGATTCTATGCAAGGGAAGGCATCAAAAGAGAGTGGACAACTCCATACAATCCGGTGTAGAATGGTGTGGTAGAAAGGAAGAACCAGACCATTGTTGAAGAAACCAGAGGTATGCTGTATGACCAAGACATGCCCAAATTCCTGTGGGCTGAAGCATGTAATATAGGTTTCTACATTTAGAACAAGACTCCTCATGCTGCGCTGCGAAAGATCACGCCAGAAATTGTCTTCACTGGCAGTAAGCCTGAAGTGAGTCACTTTAGGATCTTTAGCAGTACAACTTACTGTCATGTGCTCAGTGAGAAGAGGAAGAAGTTGGAGATGACTGCAAAAAAAGGGTATCTGGTAGGATACAACGAGAATGAAAAGGCTTATCCCATCTACATTCACGAGATCAAGAAAGTGGTGGTGCGAAGGGATGTGAAATTCATGGAGGAAAAGGCCTTCAGAAGATCCCGTGAACTGACTTCTGCTACGCAGTCTGAGGAAGAGCCTCTGGTCCAGCCCCAACAACCCGTAAAAAAAATTCAGTTACCTCTCCAAGGCATAGTGATCCAAAGGATGTGTTTCCCGAGGATTTTCAAGAGGGAGAGCTGGTAGATCCACCCACCACTAGTGGAAGAACGAGCAGGGAACTTTGACAGATTCTGAAGGATGCTCAGGACTTTTCCAGAATCCCCCGAAATGAGAAGAGACAACGTAGGTAGCCTGAGAGGTATCAAGCCTTGGTTGCTCAAGTCAGAGAACCTTCCAGTGTTCGGGAAGTAGCTTAGCACTAGGTGTGGGTTGATGCAATGGTGGAAGAGTACAGTTCCATCATGATGAATGATGTCTGGGAAGTAGTACCCAAAAATCAGGAGAAATCAGTTGTAAGATCCAGGTGGATCTACAAAATCAAGTATTCTACAGACGACGACATCGAGAAATTTAAAGCCAGGTTTGTGGCTAAGGGGAATACTCAGAAGGAAGAAATTAACTATGAAGAAACCTTCGCCATAGTAGCCAGGTACACATCTATCAGGCCCGTGATATCCCTTGCTGCGCAGATGGGATGGGAAATTCACCAGATGGGCGTCAAGACGACATTCTTGAACAATGTGATAGAATAAGAGGTGTATATAGAACAACCGGAGGGATTTGAGACACATAATAAAAAAAATCATGTGTGAAGATTTAAGAAAGAATTATACAGAATGAAGCAAGCTCCTAGAGCCTAGTATGGTCGAATTGAAAACTACCTACAGAAGATGGGATTCGTCAAGAGTGATGCAGACCCCAATCTATACTATCTAAGAGTAGGGAGTGAGCCTTTGATACCGGTTTTGTATGTAGATGATATTTTCTTGATAGGATCATCAAGGCTCATCACAGATTGCAAGAAGAATTTGGCTGAAGAATTTGACATGAAGGTTCTAGGACGGATGCACTATTTTATGGAGTTGGAAGTTTGGCAGCAGAATGGGGATATCTTCCTTGTCAAGGAAGATACACTACAGAGATTCCGAAGAGATTTCAGATGGAGGATTTTAGACCCATGACAACTCCAATGATCACCAACTGAAACAAAATCGACACGTCCAAAGATAATGAGGCTGATCCTACGCTGTATAAGCAGCTCATATGGTCATTGATGTATATGATAAATACAAGGCCATACATATATTATGCTATAAATACCCTCAGTCAGTTCATGGTGGAACTGAAGAGGGCACATTGGGCAACAACCAAGCATGTTATCTGGTACCTTCAAGGAATAGTCGAGCTTGGATTGAAGTACACTCATATCAATGATGTTAGGTTGAGTGGTTTCACGGACGCAGATTGGGGGGAAGTTCGGTTGATCGGAAGAGTACCACTAGGTACTGTTTCAGTATAGGATCAGAAATGATTTCCTGGTGCAGTAGGAAACAAAATTCCATAGCACTGAGTTCAAAAGAAGTAGAGTAAATGGCAGTTAGCACAAACTCGTGCGAAGCCATATGGCTTAGGAAACTGCCAGTGAATCTACTCAAGGAGAAAATGGAAGCGACCAACATCTTATGTGATAATCAGAGTTGCATAAAGCTATCTGAGAATCCCATGTTTCATGATAGATCAAAACATATTGACATAATGTGTCACTTCATTAGGGACTATGTACAATGTGGAGCTATTTAGTTGTAATACACTCCAACATGAGAACATGTGGCAAGCATCCTCACAAAGGCTCTAGGGAAGACAAAGTTTGTATACTTCAGAGAGATTATGGGGATGATGAAGAATCCCTTCCAGTAGCAGGAATAGATAGACTCAGTATTCAGAGGGAGCTGTGGTACATAGGCAACAGTGATAGTGGCAGTGTCAAAGGTAGCAGTACATGAGGCAACAACACAGAAGATGAGGGGGTAGAGTCCTAAGATCAACAACGCAGAGGGTGCTGTAAAATCAAAGCAGCATGCAACAGGAATATTGTTGAAACACATTCCTCGCTGAGGGAGTGTTGATTTTTGTAGAATCCAGAAGTGTTCCAAGTCCAAAACTTTGCAGGGAGGCTTGGACAACAACATTCCAAAGAACCCATAAATAGTTTGTGGAAATTCCACTCAGTTCATGACTTATTAAAATGTTGCCGATATGTTTTTGGTATCCTATTATATTGAATTGATTGTCCTTGATGGAAAATCTCTGAAAAAATATGCAGATACTGACTGTATGAAGAAACCCAATGTTGGGTTTGATGGTGCTCTGTATACAGTTAGAGGTACCAATGTTAATACAATCGACTGTGTATCCCAACTGGTAGACAAGGAATCAACGCGTGACAACCCTCTGTATTATGGAGTAAGGTGTTTATTCATATTCCGAATGGTGGATCGAATGCATGCAGAGAACCGAGTCGAACAGTCCGAAAGGATTTCATCGGAGCTGTATAACAGTAATTGTGGTTATATGAACTGATAACGCGGAGAAACGAATTGGCGAAAGTACGTTGACGGAACCTGGAGTAGAGGGGTGGAACCTTGCGAATGAACAACGAACGTGGTTTAAGGCTGGAAGTGGTTTTTATCGCACCACCTTTGCAGCGAAAGCAGTAATTGAGGAGGGGGAGCGATTCCATAGATCGTCCGACGCGTGTCCCCGAGTGACTTTTGAAAACCGCCTCCACTGCGCGCCATCGCGCGTTAATGTCCGACCAAGGATGCCGCGCGATATTGTTGTGCGCCGTCGATCTGGAAGGGAGCCATCGGACGGTGGCCATATGAGGAAGGTGCACAATGGATAACCACGGTACGGTGCGAGTATGTGATTGGGTCATTGATTATATATGTGGGCCCAATTTAAGTTATATTAATTAATCTAAGGTTTGTGGGGTGAATAAAGGATATTGAATATGTGAAGTTGGCAAAATATGAAACATTTGATGAAATGTACGTGGGTTAATATATGCGATTGATCTCACGAACACATAAACCAGGGGTCATTATATATATGTCGTGGGGAATTCATAACTAAAGGAGGAATCAGATTAATATCTCAATCTCAGATTGAGATATTAAAAAGCCTTAGATTAATTATCTAATTGCAAAATCAAGAAAATAGAACAATAAGAAATTGTTTGGGGCTTGGGTAGACCTCGCTGGATTATCTAATTGATCCCGTCCAGGAATACCATTAGGGGTTGGGTGGTTTTGACTCATGGTTTTAATAAAGGCAAAATCTATATAAGGAGAAGAGGATTATAGTACAAAGTGTGCATGCGGAGGGGTTGTTAATGAATAAATCTCTTTAAGAGATATCTGCATGATTGAAATCTGTTTTCTGAAAAAGCTGAAGCAATGATGCACCTATGGAGTTGATGAAGGTTCAAGATCTCTAGATCTAGAAATGATGAATCTCTAGGAAGATCTGCAAAGAAATAATGAAGACCTGACGTAAGTCTGATGAAGAAATTGAAGAAATTTGGTGGATCTGAGGGTTGAAGTCTTCTACATGAACGTGGAGGCTTTCTGCCAGTACAAGCTGGTGTCAAAATCAGGGGGTCGGAGCTCCCTTCCAGTAGTGACTGGAGAACGAGAGAAGGTTGTAACCTTCTGCAGGTGGGTGCCTACGTGCTGGTATAAGTCTGCGCCAGCACAAAAATTGTAAGAAGTATTCTTTATAATAAATATTGAAGACAAAGACGATGACAACGGTGGTATTCTCCCAAATTGGGTTTCCACATTAAATACTGGTGTTCATGTGTGTTGCTTATGTGTGATGGCTTATTCTGTTATTACTGCACATGCTTAATGCTTACTAAACTTATGATGAATGAATGATGCAATAATCTAAGTAAATAATTAAATGCATAATTTTTCAGTCAGATCAAAATACTGATTCACCCCCCCCCCCTCTCAGTATTTTTCCCAACAATTGGTATCAGAGCAAGTCCTTCTGAAAAGCTTAGCCGCTAGAAGGAAGATCAATCAAGATGAGCAATCAAGATGGAATAACATCTATCAGGCCTCCGCTCTTCAACGAAAACAATTTAATCTTCTGGAAAACAAGGATGAGATTCTATCTTCAGTCTCTAGGTGCAGATGTATGGGCTATTGTTGAAGTAGGATATCAATATCCAGCCGCAGTACCAACATATCCAACGGAAAGAAAGAATTATGAAACAAATGCAAAGGCGGTTAATGCTCTGTTGGGAAGTCTAACTGAATCAGAATTTGTCAAAGTCATGTAGTTGAATACAACAAAGGCAATATGGGACAAAATCATTCTAAGTTATGAAGGTGATGCAAAGGTAAAAAGTGCTAAACTCCAAACTCTTAGAATTAAATATGAGAACCTAAAATGCATAATGAGGAGAGCATTGCTAATTTCTTTTTACGACTTGATGATATTGTAAATCGTATGAGAAATCTGGGAGAAACAATAACCGAATCTACTTTGGTTGAGAAATTTTTAAGATCACTAACGACAAAATTTGAGTCAAAAGTTTCTGCTCTGGAAGAAAAGCAGGATCTTCAAAATCTTATTGTGGTGCAACTTCATGGCATACTAACTGCATATGAAATGAGAAGAGGAGGACCATCTAAAGTCAAAGAAGTTGTCTTTAGAGCTTCTACAAAAGGGAAAGAAGTACAAGAGACAGAAGGATCAGGGTATATCTCAGAAGAAGATGAGGTAAATTTTGTAAAGAAACTCCAACTTGGTACAGGACGGTTCAGAGGTAAGCTTCCTTTCAAATGTTTTTCTTGTGGAAGAGTTGGTCATTATGCTGTTAAGTGTCCTCACAAAGAAACACATGAAAAAGGAAAGGAAGTAGCAAGAAGGAATAAGAATCGGTTTAGCACTAGAAAAAGTTACTATACTCATGAAGACAATGATGGGTTATCAGACAGTGAGGAAGAATGTGAACAAGATCTTAGACTTCTCATGGCATTTGAAAAGGAGTCTAAAGAAGAAAAGGATACTTTTATGGATGCTTTAGAAGACAATGATTTTCTTGATGAAATCAATTAACTCAAAATATGCTTAGAAGAAAGTAAAATAACCATAGAGACTCTGAAAAAATAGCTTCAAGAAAAGGAGAAACATAATGAGAAATTAGAATGTGAAATAGTAAGTCTAAGAAAAGAAATTGAGAAAGTAAAGACTTTGAATCTTAGATTTTCTAAAGGATCTGAAACCTTAGATGATATTATCAAGATACAACGTTCTCCTCTTCTAAAGACAAGTCTTGGATATATCGGAGAATCTTCTCAGGCTTCAGCACCAAATTATCTAAAAGCAGCTATAGCCAGTACACAACATTCTGCCCCTCAGCAAGGGAATAAAGAATATTTACAGATAAGGCATGACCATCTCAATTCAAAGAACACTAACAGGAGTACCTTTCAAAGAAACACCAATCAACAGGTAAATTCAAGTAGAAGATTTCATGATCGCAGAAATTTCTTCTTCAATGGACAATGTTTCTCATGTCACAATTTTTGTCATAAAGTTGTTCAATGTGTTGCATATAAAACCATCATGACAAGAGAAGCAAGAAAGAAAAGGATTGATATTGGAACAAAGAAGAATACATATAAAAACTTTTCTCCTCTTCAAAATGAAGTTGAATGTGCTTATTGCAATAACTTTGGCCATGAAGAATCTGAATGCAGGAGCAAAGTCCAGCCAAAAGAGCATCTTCCTTCAAGCTCCAAAGTATGGAAAAAGAAGAAATTACAGGTTGAAAATTATGGCATAGCTTTATTTGCAGAAGGAGAAGAAAATCAATGGTACATTGATAGTGGATGCTCAAAACACATGACAGGTGACAAAAAGAAACTTCTTGCATATAGTGCTCTAGAAAAGGAAAAGAATGTTACATTTGGAAATGATACTCTTGTTGTCATTAAGGGAAAATGATCTGTTTTTCTAAAAGAAAAGGTGAAAGCTAATAATTTCATGTATGTGGATGGATTAAAGCATAACCTGTTAAGTGTAAGCCAAATGTGTGAACAAGGAACTGAAGTTGTCTTTAGTTCAAAAGAATGTGTGGTACGTGATCTTGATACAGGTAAAACAATTATAAGAGGAAACAGAACTCCAAGCAATCTGTATGTATTAAAGAACTACAAAGAACAATGTTACATGAGTAAATCTTCAGAAAACTGGCTATGGCATAGAAGGTTGGGACATCTGAGCTTCTCTCAAATCAACAAATCAAGCAGACTTAAAGCTGTTCGTGATCTTCCCAATATTACACCACCTGAAAGTATAATATGCAAATCTTGCCAATTCGGTAAGCAAACCAGAGTGCAATTTAATGCCAAGGAAGGCTCATCAAGTAAGCCTCTTGAACTCATTCATACTGACATATGTGGACCTGTGAAGAAAAATTCACCACGTGGTGAACAATACTATATCTTATTTATTGATGATTTCTCTAGAATGTGTTGGATTGGGTTGATTAAACACAAAGATGAAGCATTTGAGAAATTTCAGATCTTCAAAGCACTGGTTGAAAATGAATTAGATCTAAAAATCAAGTGTCTTAGATCTGATCGAGGAGGAGAATATACATAAGATGAATTCCTTGAATTTTGCGAACAACATGGCATAAAAAGACAGTTTTCTGTAGCTGGCACTCCACAACAAAATGGTGTAGCAGAAAGAATGAATAGAACAGTTCAACAAATGGCTAGAGCTATGCTTGATGATTCCGGAACACCTGACACTTTTTGGGGAGAAGCAGCACATACAGTGGTAAATATTCTTAACAAGGCACATGTTCGTGTAAATAGTGATAAAACTCCATATGAACTATGGTATGGCAATCCTCCCACTGTGAAGCACTTTAGAGTTTTTGGGAGCAAATGATTTATTAAAAATAATGATGAAAAACTTGGCAAGTTTGAACCCAGAGCAGATGAAGGAATATTTCTTGGTTACTCCTCTAGGAGTAGGGCATATTAATGTTACAATAAAAGACTTCGGAAGATTGTTGAATGTATAGATGTTGTTATTGATGAGTCTCTTGCAGCTCCAAAAGAAGAAAAACAAACAACAGATGAAGACGATGATGACATATATCCTTCTACATCAAATAGGAATGATATAGACAGTGAACCAAATGAAGAACCCGAAGATGATCTATCTGAAAAAGCTCCATCCAGATATGTTCAAAAGAATCATCCAGAATCTCAAATTTTGGGAGAAAAGGGATCAGGTGTACAAACAAGAAGGACTCTTGTGGGATCTTCTAGCTATCTGGCATTTCTATCCACTATTGAACCACAAAATGTCAATCAAGCCAACAAAGATGAATGTTGGATTCAAGCCATGAATGAAGAGCTTGATCAAATTGAAAAGAATCACACTTGGGAATTAGTACCAAGACCTCATTACAAAAATGTCATTGGAACTAAATGGATATTCAAAAACAAGTTAAATGAGAATGGGGATGTTATAATAAATAAAGCTAGACTTGTTTGCAAGGGGTATGCTCAACAAGAAGGTATAGACTTTGAAGAAACCTTTGCTCCTGTAGCCAAACTTGAAGCCATAACAATGTTTCTTGCTTTTTCAAGCTTCCAACAAATCAGAGTTTATCAAATGGATGTTAAATCTGCTTTTCTCAATGGTGATCTAGAAGAAGAAGTTTATATATAACAACCAGAAGGATTCATTTTGGGAAATGATGAAAAACTTGTTTGTAGACTTAAAAAGGCTCTATATGGTCTCAAACAAGCTCCAAGGGCATGGTATTATCGTCTTGACAAATATCTTCATCAACAAGGATTTTCAAAGGGGTCTGCTGATAGCAATTTATACACAAAAACTGAAAGTGATAAACTATTGATTGTGGTTGTATATGTTGATGATATCATTTTTGGAAGTAATGAAGAATCTATGAGTCAGAAATTTGCTTCTGTTATGCAGCAAGAATTTGAAATGTCTTTACTTGGGGAACTAACATTATTTCTTGGCTTGCAAGTGCAACAAGCAATAGATGGCATATTCTTATCACAAGCAAAATATCTTAAGCAAATCTTGAAGAAGTATGGCATGGAAGATTGCAAACCTGTAAGTACACCAATGATAACCGGATGTAATCTCAGTTCTAATGATGATTCCCCCACGGTAAATCAACCAGAATACAGATCTATGATAGGAAGTCTACTTTATCTCACTGGGACAAGACGATACATTATGCATGCAGTTGGAATTGTGGGGCGATTCCAAGCTAATCCAAAAGAGTCTCACCTTTAGGCTGTCAAAAGAATATTAAAATATCTGCAAGGAACTCAAGACTTTGGACTATGGTATCCAAAGACTGCTGATCTCACTCTTCATGCTTACACTGATGCAGATTGGGCTGGAAACGTTGATGATCGAAAAAGCACTAGTGGTGGTGCATTCTATATGGGGCCCCGGTTAGTATCTTGGTTCAGCAAGAAGCAAAGCTCTATTGCCTTATCTACAACAGAAGCAGAATATGTGGTTGCCACATCATGTTGCACTCAACTTCTTTGGATGATGCAAACCTTACAAGACATTCAAATCAAATGTTCACCTCCTATCTCCATTATGTGTGATAATACAAGTGCCATCAGTATCTCAAAGAATCCTGTTATGCATTCCAATACCAAGCACATTCCCATCAAATATCACTTCTTACGTGAACAAGTGCTTGAACAAAAGGTGAAATTGGAGTATGTTCCCTCCAAAGAACAAGTTGCTGATATATTTACCAAACCTTTACCTAGGGAAGCGTTCGAATATCTCAGACAAAAGCTGGGAGTAGTCTCTGCCATGCAGAAGATCAGATCTGCTTAAATTCAGAAGATTAAATTGGATACACTCCTGTTGAAAGTGTTCATGATGCACAGGCTAAGGGGGAGAATTGGTCATGTGGCAAGGATGCATTGTTGGCATTCTAATTATTTGTTGTAATCTGATCTCATGCTTTAGAATCTTTGATCTTGAGTGTATAAGTCATTTCTATTACTTCATTGAATATTATGTTTGAAGATGCAGCATGATCTCAGGGGGAGCATGGTATTGTCGGTACAAAGGATTCTGATCTATCCTTTGCCCTTGATGTCAAAGGGGGACAATATTGTTGAATGTTTTTCTAGTCATGGTTGCCATCAAGTCCAAAGGGGGAGATTGTTGGCAATATGTTTTTGGTATCCTATTATATTGAATTGATCAGCCCCGATGGCAACTCTTCCGACAAAATATGAGACCACCGTATGAAGAAACCCAGTGTTGGGTTTGATGGTGCTCTATATACAGTTAGAGGTACCAATGTTAATACGGTCGACTGTGTATCCAAAATGGTAGACAATGAATCAACGCGTGATAACCCTCTGTATTATGGAATAAGGTGCTTATTCATATTTCGAATGGTGGATCGAATGCACGCAGAGAACCGAGTCGAACAGTCCGAAAGGATTTCATCGGAGCTGTATAACAGTAATTGTGGTTATATGAACTGATAACGTGGAGAAACGAATTGGCGAAAGTACGCCGACGAAACCTGGAGTAGAGGGATGGAACCTTGCGAATGAATAGTGAACATGGTTTAAGACTGGAAGTGGTTTTTATCGTACCACCTTTGCAGTGAAAGCGGTAATTGAGGAGGGGGGAGCGATTCCATAGATCGACCGACGCGTGTCCCCGAGCGACTTTTGAAAACCGCCTCCACTGTGCGCCATCCTTGATCCTTTTTGTGTCAAGTTCACCCGTTTTGTGTCCTTGATCCTAATTTTAAGGACTTTTCCCTTAAGATATGGGCCTTCCTCCTTCTTTTGTGGATCCTTAACCCGATCTCGAACTTCCCTATAAATGAATGTCATGCCTTCCCCAAATGGTTGGTCATTGCTGGTTGCCTTTCTAGTGCTCAAATGCACCTAGTTGTTGTCAAAATTCCAAGGAGAAGGAGTTCTTGAAGTCTTTGGCTTGGACTTGGGAACCTATCCTAAAGGAGGTCTCTAACATCAAGGCATTGGTTGTATGCTTCCCTCTTTAATTTATCAATAATACAACACATTGTTTACTTTCCATAAGCTTGTCAATGATTACTTGCTTAGTAAGATGCTCATTGATCTATCATATGGTTTACATTAGAATGCAATATACTATGCTTTATTTATTTGTCATCATTTGATATCTCTTGTAGTTATTTGTGCGTAAGGAATAGTGAGGAGCAAGATTGGAATTGAGGAGATCAGGATTAACATCGAAAAGTAACCTCATAGGAGTGAGGTAGGCCATCTTCCTATCTCTGTCATTTTGATTTAAGCTAGGAAATTTTGCTTGATTTGTCTCATTTTTTACTAGACACACTCATTGGGCTAGAGGGATTGCTTCTATCCATAGAAGGGATTACTTGGATAACACCCATTCTTCAAAGAATCCAAAGGACTTCGTCAAGGGTATCCTCTCTCCCCCCACTTATATATCATTGTGGTAGAAAGTATAACATAAATTTAGAAAGAAGAAGAGAAAATGAGAATTTTTTAGGAATTAATATAGCTAGGAATGTTAAAGACATTATTCACTCTTAGTTTGCCGATGATACTATTTCCTGGAAGGTGTCTCAAGAATAATCGTCAATTGATTTAAAGCAATACTATATGCTTATCTTGAGATTTCAGGGGGTATGGTGAACAAATGGAAAACTAAACTTTATGGTTGGAATTGTCCTGACGCATATGTGCAAGAGATTGCATCTGCATTGGGCTTTCCAATAAATCTTCAATAGAAGTCATTAAAAAAATTTGGGGTTCCTATTTCTTTCAGGGCCTCCAATAGGGAGAATTGGGAGGAAATAATCCAAAAATTCAGAAAGAAAATCCACATATGGGGAGAAAATTAGCTTAATGTTGCTGGAAAGACCATGGTAATCAAAGTAGTATTATCATATATGTCAATTTATCTTTGTTCCGGTCTTCTCACCCCTCAAAACATTCTCAACCAATTTGGGGCTATGATAAGAAATGTTTTATGGCAAGGGGCGGGAATAACAAGAGGAAGCTCCAGATGATAAGCTGGACCATAGTTAGACTTCCAAAATAATTGGGTGGCCTAGAAATTGAAGACCATGTATTTATGAATCTAGCACTCGGGGAAAAATTGTGGAAGTTGATTTTATATTCTAAAGAGTGATGGAAGGTGGAAATCCTAAACAAGTACTTCCACAAAAATCGCATTTTAAGAGTTGAAAATTTCTATAGGACAGGTTATGGATCCAATATATCGAAGCTTTACAAGGTTGCAACTCTAATCATATTAGAAAATTTGGGCTGGAGTTGAGGCAATGGGGAATGAATTAATCGATGGAGGGATAAAATTCCATCGATAGAAAAAATAAAGGATCGTAATGAGCTAGTTGAACTGGTTGACTGGATGACATGGAAAGGTATGCTTAGATTAAAATACATCTCAAAATGGGATGAGTCTGGTGTTTGGAAAGGTTGGGACTGCCCAGGTCTCCCAGATCATATTCTATCTCAATGGGATTCCTTGGACATGTCCCTATTACACATCATTTTGTCACCATCCCTGCAATCCCTCGCCCCGCATATTGGAGGGTCATTCCCGTGACCTATGAGCAGTGTCATACTTTGCAAACACCTTCTTTGCATCCTTCTGCATAAGGAAATCATTTCTCCTATTGGAAATTTCCTCAAAAATCACGCAAAAACCTATGTTTTGGCCTTGGCACGGGTAACCAGTTCACCCCTCGCGCCAATGTGGTAAATTTACATTGGAGCCCGCGCCACCTGGCGCTCTGTCTCAGTGTAGTGCCCATGCCAGCCATTTTAGGAATGTTTTTTAACAAATAGAGGCTGAAGTTTCCTTCTAACCACCTTAGGGATGAGTCACAGGAAGTGGTTAAGTTGATAAGCCACAGATCTCCCTCTTTAGGTAGTGGTTTCCCCCTCCCATGGAACACTCCTTGAAGATAGGTCTCCCTTCCATAATTATAGGGATCCTAACCTCTCCCTCTCCCTCTATATAAATAGGCCTTCTCCCTTTATGAAAGCTAGCTGAACATATAGCCAAGAAGCTGAACTTGGAGAAGAGATACTATAGCTGAGTAATTGCTATTGAGAAGGTAGAACCAAGGAGAATTCCATAGAGAGAGCCCCGTTTGAATTCCTGACGAGCCTTTGTGAGATGTGCTCCGCTGAAACTCTGTTGGAGGAGACTGCAACGTCGAAGCTTGGTTGTACTCTTCCTTTAATTTATTAATATACTCGACTATGGTGTTGGTTCCATCATTGTGTTATGTTGATTATTTAATGAAATTGATTTAGTCTTCTTCGAATGACTGATAGTTACGAATGTGAAATAGTATGTTGCATATCGTTGTTGTTTCTTGTCTGTGTGTAGGTGTTCGAGCGTGAAAGCAAGCGGACTGTGATCTGTCAAACTAGGAGCAAGAGGCAACCACTCTTTCCGATGACAACAACAGTGTAGGACCTCCGGTAAGTCATCTATCAAATTTCTGTCCATTCGTTAACTAGGAATCAATATTATAGCTTGTCTCGTTTGTGGCTAGACCCACTCTAGGGCTAGTGGGATCACCTCTATCCGCAGAGGGGATTTACCTCACCAAAAAATTGGCGACTCCACTAGGGATCAATGCGAGTTTGTCTTTCATCCATTAGGTCTTCTTCTTGGCCTTTGCTTACTTATCTTGCCTTTTCTGATTATTTTTTCTAAGTCTAATACCCCTGTTCATCCCTAGAGGATCAGATCTGACCTCTGTCTTTTCAAATTTTCTTTTTTCCTAGGTTAACTAGCTTGGTGCATTTTCTGGTCAGATAGTCGCGCCCACTGGCGCTTGTTGCTAGTTCAACACCCGCGCCATCCCCTGTTTGGCGCTGGTTATAACCAAACAGGCGCATCGACCCCTGTAGGTTTTATGGTTTGATATTTTTTCAAGATTTTGGTCAGTGCTTGTGCTTCTGGGTGATTTCTTGACATGTTTTGAGTGCCTTAGAATTGTGTTTGATTGTGATCAACTTCCTTCCTTTAGTTGTTGTTCGTTTCTTGTCAGCATCATAGCCTTAGGGTTTTTAAGTGCTTTGGTATGCTGTGCCTCCTATAAGAGTTTGGGTCTTTTGTTTCACGGTCAACTTCATTCCTTGTTTGATTGCATTCAACTCCCTTGATCCATTTGAGTGATTGCATTTGGTGGAATGAGTCTTGTCCCTTTCGTTCAATTTTACTTCTTGTCACTCCAAGCATAAATTACACTACTTGTATGGATTTGTTTTGAAATCTTTCTTAGATTTGAGAGATTGCAACATTGGTTTGAGTTTTGTTTTGTTTTCTTTTGGGTTGATTTAAATTGTTTCACTTCAACTCTCACATTAACTTCCTCGAACTAGTGTGCTGGTTTGTTTTTCATGTCATTTAGTGCACTGTTTGCTCTATTACATTGAAAAAAAAAAAAAAAATTGTGCTTGCATTCTTGTTTGCATTGTGAAATTGAAAGTCTTTTGCATATCTAGCATTAGATGTTCTAGGAAAGATTTATCATTTTCATTAACTTGCATCAGATACTGTAGTGGATGCTTCTGTGTGTTCTCATTATTTGCTATCGCTTGAAAACTTCTAACTTTCTCATAGATAGCTTTTCATCGAATGAAATGGTATCTTTTGGCATGTAGCTTGCATTTAGGGATTTTTGAGATCCAACATTCAATAGGACCATGGAATTGAAACGTAAATACAAGTTCAACTTAAAAATTTACTCAATTAATCTAAGGCAACATTGAAACCTAACGAAAAATTTAGTGGTCTAAGTTAGAGACGTGTTCCAGTGTCTTTAAACCTAGCAGCTGTTGCTCACCATCTGGCTTCAGACAACACTATTATGGACTTGCGCTTCCCGTACCATCGAGTATATAAAGGGAGACCCCTCTAGGTTGCAATCCTTTTATTTGTAGGAAGCCAAGTCTGCCGCCTTGTAACCGTGATACACCGAACATAACATTCGGGGAGACTACCTGCACGTACGTCAAGTCCTTGGTCAATTCTTCTTTCAATTGATCGTCAAGCTATATATGGAAGTTCACGGAAACCCGGTACACCCTTTTACCTAGACTACCTAAGCAGTCATTTTCAATCTTTACTGAATCCATAAATTTGAAAAGATCATCAAGCACTTGTCCTTTCGCGCTCGCTTAAAACTGAAAGAGACTAGAGTCATATTTGACTATTTCTTGACTCTTAAAACATGAAACAACAATTTTTTGGTTTCAATGTGGTAAAATAAACTGCCTACGATTACATGCCCATTAAATTTTGATTACTTGGCCTATTTTTTTTGCCTTGGTTTTGATCCAAGAGTCTTCTTTTCCTATCTTTTTCCCTTTTCTAGTGTGCTATAGTCACAGTGGCGGAACCATCAGTTTCATCCACTGGTAGTCCCTTTTCAAACGATTCATCTGAAACTTCTCAAACCTCTAGGTCTACCGAGCTTTAGCAGCCTATTATCCTGTCAGAGTACCCCTTTGGAGAACCAATTAAATTCACTTGGCCTCTTTCAAACGCTTGGTTTGGGTTTGGGGTCGGGGAACAATTTCCCCCTCTTACATCGGGATCGCCATTTTTGGCTGTTATCATACCTCCCAGCCCCCTTAGTCTTTTACAAGATATCACGGTGGATTTAGACATGGACTCGTCTAGTCCTATTGGCAGTGAGGGTATTCTTGTTTCTGATGAAGAATACCAACTTTTCCCGAAAGACATACAACAAGAGCCTGCTCAATATTCACCATCGGTGTCACTTCCAGCCGGATATAGGTCTTTGGGTCAGATTATGGCTGGTATTGCCTCCATGGCAGCATAAAATTCATCGAGGGGGCTGGTCCTTCCATCATTAGGGATGTCGCCAACGACACCTGTCTCGTCGACACCTTTTGTTACATCTGTCCCAACTAGGCCTACTGTCTGCGTGGCTGCGTCGACACCGGTTGTCACCGCTTAGTCGTTAGGAGTTTCAGCTGTGGTAGAGACTTCGATTTCCATGGAAATCCCTGACGGCCTTTCTTTTGAGGAGTATCGGCTGGCTGTTCAGTAGCAAAGCTCCCAGACTTATCAATCCCCTCAGGATCCTGGTCAACCTAATATTTCTCATTATGACCCAGTCGGTAACCCGATTTACTCGCTTTCCTTTCAATATGATGAGCATGGAAACCCTATCTATTTGCCTGCTCTCGAGGCTTATCAGTTCCTTTCCGGTTTTAGACCCACCTTGCCTGTGCAACCTTCTAACCAACAAGGATAACCCTTTCAGGGACAACCTTCGGTTCAACAAGAGTATGCTTACGACCCACAAGGACAACCCTTTCAGGGACAACCTTTGGTGCAGCAAGGGTATGCGTACGACCCACAAGGACAACCCTTATAGGGACAACCTTCGGTCCAACAAGGATTATTTTACGGCTCGTAGGGGTGGCCTTACAATCCTCAAGGTGAACCTTTACAAGCTCAGCCTGTGATCCAACTGGGGCAACCCCAAGGACCTGCTGGGCAACCGGTATATCAACTTGGACCTTCATACGGTCCTGGGGGGTAAATCCATCCATCTCAACCTTTTGTGCAACCGCAACAGCCATATCTTCCAATTGGTCCAAATGTTGCATAGCCAGGACCACCTTATGGTCCTGCTCTAGGTCAACCTGGTTATCAGGCACAACTTGGCCCACCACAACCATCAGACCAACCTTCTCCGCAGGGGAAACCTGGTGGCCCTCATCAGTCAGGTCAACCTGCTCAGCCGGGACAACTTGCACATACAATTCACCCTGCTCAGCCACTGCTCTACTCTATGCCGCAGTCAAATCAACCTATGTGCTCGATTTAGCCAGCTCAGCAGGGCCCTACTTATCAGCAGCCCATTCGACCCCAAGGCAGTTATTACCCTCAAGTTAAATATCTACCAGTATACAACGCGCCTCAAGGTTCTGCTTATTACCCTCAACCACCAAGCCATACTTATGTTTCGCAACAAAATCCTTATGCTGCTCAATCGGGACCCTCATATACTCAAAATCAGTATCCTGGTCCTCAGCCGCTATATCAGCCGAATTATCCGTCTTATACCCCTTATGGTCCAAATCCTTCAGGACAGAACCAATGGGGGCAGAGTTACACTTAACCAGGATGGAATATGGGTACGGGTCCTTATCGAGGACCTGCGATGACTTTCAACCCTCAATTACCCTTTCTCGCCACATTGGAATTACCGGATGTGTAAAAATTGACAAATGATCCCATCCTTCATAATCCTTATTGGCCTCCGGTTCCAACCAAGGTGCCTGGTGATTGCCCCAAGTTTGAGGGAAAATCTGGAGAAGACCCCCAAGCATACGTCATGACATACCATTTATGGTGTTCTTCCAATTCTTGGGTGGATGACTCTGTTCGACTTCATCTTTTCTAGCAGACTCTCACCAGGGCTGCTGCTAAGTGGTACATCTACTGCCTCATGGTATCTTTCAAGATTTAAACACTCTCGCTATGGCGTTCCTTACTCATTTCCAGTTTCTAGTTCGTTATGAAGCTGGGACGCATCTCCTAACATCCTTGAAACAAGACGAGGCTACCCATATCTCGGGCCACATTCATGAATGGAGACGACGTCGTCGCCCGATCAAGTTCGAAATTCCTGATCAGCTCTTACTCATTGGTTCACAACCTCTTTTTTCAATCAGATTTCAAAAGACATCGCCATGGGGGCATGTGTAACCGAGGAACAAGCCATTGCTCGTGCCCAATACCTTGATTTAGTGTACTCTCAATCAGGCATATTGTATGACATCTTGACTGATGCTTGACAACCTGGAACCTCTAAAGTGCTAGCTACCCCATCCATGTCTCAGACTTCACATAAGTCTTCCAATGCTAGGAAGAAAAAATCAAATTCTTCCAATGGTTTTGCTCCTCAGCCTACCTCGGATTTTGGTAAAACCTTGAAATTCAACGCCGTTCAGGCCAATCTTGTAGACAAGACATCCAAGGAGAGAAATAAGGGCAAAGGCAAGGCCAAAGCCGATGCCCCATCACCAGAATCGTCTAAGCCTCGTGCTGATGATGGTTCACAACGTAAGCTGAAGTATCCATGTCTGATTTGTGATGAGGAGCACTACACTAAGCATTGTCCTAGACGAGCCGATGTTAGTCAATTTCTCAAAGGAAATAAGGGAACTCCAGCTTTCCTCAAAGAACCTTTCCCACCTCAGCAAACACAGATGGTGAAGCAACCTCCACCATCTGCACCATTTGGCTCTCAAGTATTCATGATGAACGGTTCTGCACCCATTTCCATCGCTACTCGGTCAAAATATTATGCTGGATCACGCAAGGTAGCCGGGAAGGAAATTACTGATGGTCCTCCTCCCCCGCTTGCCTCTAGTCCTCTTGAGATTGAAAGACCCAGTGCTGAACTCGTTGGACGACCTCCTTCTAAGTGTGTTCTTCGGAAATCTTCTTATAATCCTAACGCCCGTGCTGCTCAGCATTACAGTATTGTTGAGAATTTAGCACAAGCGCCATCCACGACATCCGCGTTAGAAGTGCTTCAGAGTTGTCCGTCTCAACGGAAAGAATTATTATCTGCGATCGACGGGATTGATCCTGCTGATTCGAGCCTTCTCACTTTCAACTTAGAGAATTTCGTCCCCCGACTTCTGCACCAGATTTCGCCTTTCATACAAGTTGGAATTAATGGTCTCAACATCCATCGAGCCGTTGTGGACAAAGGTGCATCTACCTGTGTCATGTCATTTGCTTGCTGGAAGGCTATTGGCTCTCCAGCCCTGACTTCATCACCCAATTCCCTTGAGGCATTTGATGGAAGGGAATCGAAACCCTTGGGTGTTCTCGCTAGCTTGCCGATCACATTGCAAGGAAAGATAGTCAATGTTGAAGTAGAAGTCGTTGACGCTAAACTCAATTACAATATTCTACTCGGTCGTAGTTGGACTCACGCTATGTTGTGCGTTTCATCCACCCTCTTTCGTCTTTTAAAATTTCCACACGAGGGAAAAATCATTACTGTCAATCAGTTTTCGTTCTTTACCTCATCTTCTTGGGTCAGATTGCTTCTCCCCCCGACAGTGTAGGGCCCGGTCTTTTTCAAAGACCCCACCCTCATGGGTATCTTTCCCCTTCCGCCACCAAATACCGTTCAAGTGAATATGATCTTTCGGTCGGATGACCCATGGATCATCCCTTTACCTGAACAGGTTGATTCATTTGGGGATTCAATGCCGCTTAGTCCAATTGAAATCAATTATTGCGAGCTTGGAGCTGCATCTGATTCTCCCCCTTTTGAAGGTGCTCCTTTGAGCATGTCTCTCGATGTTTATTCTCAATCTCCCTGGCTCGGTGATGCAGATTCGCCTGATCCTTTGAAAGAAGTGTTTCCATCCGACGAGGCTATCATGGAAACCATGTCTCTCGAAGACCTACCGTGGAGCGATGGGCATCATCGTTCCTCATTTATGTCTGGCCTTGGGGCAATGTCTAACTGTCTTGAGCGTTTTGTGTCTCAAGTTACTTCTCCGCCACTTCAAACGCCTATCTTGACTCACGAAGTCTTCGCTGAAGGTAACTTGGGTAACATTACCTAGACGATGCCTATAGACATTTCCGTGAAACCGGGAATTGTTGAGAACATCCATGTGGGAGTCACTTGCTCTTCCGAGGAAGTCCAAGTGTATACTAGCCTCTTTCATGAATTCCGTGATGTTTTCGCCTGGTCTTACGAAGAGATGCCTGGAATTGATCCTAGTATTGTGGTGCACGAGATTCCCACCTACCCAGATGCGAAGCCTGTTCGCCAGCGTTTTCATCTAGTGCATCCACGGAAAGCTGCCACCATAAAAGCTTAAGTTGAAAAAATTCTCAAAGTGGGTTTCATTTATCCGATTCCTTTGACAGAGTGGGTTTCTAACATTGTTCCTATGGATAAGAAGCAGGGAGAAATTCGCGTCTGTGTTGACTATCGCGATATTAATCGGGCCTGTCCTAAGGATAACTATCCCACCCCTTTCATCGATCAGATCATTGACGATTGTGTAGGGAGAGATTTTTTCCCTTATGGACGATTTTTTTGGCTACAATTAGATCAACATTCTCGCATCTGATCAACACAAGACCGCTTTTATCTGTCCTTGGGGAATGTTTGCGTATAAGAAAATCCCTTTCGGCTTGAAGAATGCTGGGGCTACGTTCCAACGCACGATGACTTATGCCTTTCACGATATTCTTCATATTGTTCAACCATACCTGGATGACCTTCCGGCTCATTCAGCTGCGCGAAAATACCACCCGAACAATCTCCGCCAGGTATTTATTCGTTGTAGACGCTACAACATTCGGCTCAATCCGCATAAATGCGTTTTCTGCATCGATTCCGGTAGAATTTTAGGGTTTATCGTATCTAAAGATGGAATTCACCTTGAGCCGCTTAAGGTTGAGGCTATTTCTAATCTCCCCTCTCCATCCTCGTTACACCAGCTCCAGATTCTCTAAGGGAAAGCAAATTTCTTATGTCGTTTTATCCCGAACTATGCCGAAGTGGCTAAAGGGTTCACATGAATTTTAAAGCAGGACGTCCCTTTTTGTTGGGATGAGCTTGCTCAACAATATTTTGATACACTTAAGATGTTTCTTGTCAACGCTCCTCTATTACGTCCTCCAAATTATCATCGTGATTTCACCCTCTATCTCGTTGCCGCCTTCAGTACGATCGCCATGGTTTTGGTTCAATATGATGCTAACGGTAACGAGCATGTCGTTTACTACTTGTCTCAGAACCTTCTAGACCCTGAAACGTGTTACGCACATGTCGAGAATTTAGCGATGGCTGCGGTCTAGGCCGTCCACCGTTTTTGTCATTAAATACTTTTACGCACGGTGACCGTGATTTCTGATCATAACCCCATGACCTATATTCTGTCTCGACAGTTTCTGGGGGGAAAATAATTGAAGTGGATCGTTATCCTCCAAGAGTTTGATTTGGATTTTACTACCGCCAAATCAAATAAATCACTCGTTTTTGCTGATTTGATTTGTTCTCTCCCCGCCGACTCTGCTCCTTCTTATTCTGAGGATCATATTCCGGATGAAACTCTTTTCTTGATTAGCACCCTTGATCCATGGTACGGTTATATCATCATGTATCTCCAAACTTCTACTTTTAAGTCTTAGTTAATGAAAGATGCCCAACGCTGCATTCGGCATCAGTCGCAACCTTATCGTATTATCGGAGATACTCTCTATCGTGTTGGAGTTGATTCTATACTCCGCCGATGTCTGACCCTCGAGGAAGCTGAGAAAGTTTTAAATGACTGGCACAGTGGCATCTGTGGTGGTCACATGTCTGGTTATGCCACCGCACAGAAGATCCTTCGTGCTGGCTATTTCTGGCCGTCTATTTTTAAAGACTGCATTGTCGCAGTTCGCAAATTCCATGCATGCCAGATATATCAACGCAAGATGTGTGCACTAACTGTCCCTTTACACCCTGTCATTACCGTTGGTCCTTTTTCCAAATGGGGCATCGATTTTATGACGTGTAACCCTCGTTCGGATGGGGGGCATGCCTATATTATCGTCGCCGTCGATTATTTTACAAAATGGGCTGAAGCAATGCCTACACTCGTTGCGGACGGTAAGACAACAACGCAATTCATATTCAATCATGTTATTAATCGGTTTGGTGTTCCTCAAGCCATCATTACTGATCATGGTTCTCATTTTCGAGACTATATGATGGCAGAGCTGACGTCTAAGTTGGGTCTGCGTCACGACAGCTCAACGCCTTATTACCCTCAAGCTAATGGCCAAGTTGAAGCCGTAAACAAAGTTCTTGTTACCATGCTTTAACGAACAATTGGGATCCATAAATAAAACTGGAATCTCATGTTGTTTTCAGCTCTATGGGCTTACCGAACGTCGATTAAGAGTGAAACCGGATTCACCCCGCTTCAGTTGGTATACGGTCTAGAAGCTACTCTTCCGATTGAATGTGAAATCCCTTCACTCAAACTAGCTGTGGAATTACTGCCTAATACTTCGTCTGAGGAAGAAAGTCTCCTCTACTTAGAGAGATTGGATGAAACTCGTCGCTTAGCTGCCTTGGTCATCGAAGCACAGAAGAAGCGAGTCAAAGCTCATTTTGACTAAACAGTTTCCCCTCATTATTTTATCGAAGGCGACCTCATTCTCCTGTACGACCAAGATCATGACAAGCTGGGGGTAGGTAAATTCCAACCCATGTGGCATGGGCCCTACATCATCAAACGTGTGTTACAGAATGGGGCTTATGAGCTTATTGATTATGAAGGTTATCCCTTAGCACAACCCAAAAATGGGTTGTACCTGAAAAGTATATGCTTGAGTCATTCATGCATGATATGTGTACATAGGTGTTTTTTTTTTTCATTTTTGTGCATGATTTAGTTTGATGTGCTTTGTAAACTTTTTCTGCTTATTGGGTCTTGTTTGTTATGCAGATGTCTATTTCCCCTTATGTCGGTTTCGCGGATGGTGCTTCCCGCAGTACCAGGAACTTGTCTTTGGCAGCCTGGGTAATTTATGATCCTGTTGGTGAGTTGATTAACCTACAAGGTATTTTTCTAGGACCAACGACAAACAATATCGCTGAATATAGTGCTGTTCTGGAACTATTAACTGAGGCAGTTAACCTCGGCATACGCGCATTGCTTATAAATCTAGATTCACAACTTGTTGTTCTTTAAATTAACGGTCATTATTCGGTTCAAAACCCATGCATTTTGAGATTGTATTTGCGTATTCGTTTGCTCGAAAGAAATTTTGATTTCATCACATATCAACATATACCAAGACAAATGAATACATTAACTAATGCACTAGCTAACATTGTGCTAGATAGACATTTGCACAATTGATAAAACATCATCATATGTAAATAGGCCCATGTATAAAATATATGTATATATATCGATTGTCTGCAACGCGTGTATCATAAAAACCCAAAAATATGTATGTCTGTTTTAGTTACATCGCGAGACAACATGTCTCTCAAAAAGTGCGGAAATAAAAGCCTAGGTGCCTAATCGGCGTGGTGCTCATGATAGCACGTCACCGCTCGTACCAACCGCCTCAGCAAGCGGTGGATATGACTCGGCACCCCTATTGTGTGCCTTTGATAGGCCTAAGGAATATCATCAAAACGAGCATAGTCTGGAATCCCACGGGAAATCCCTTCTAGGTTTTGTACTATCTCCTCGTCACTTCCCTCACCATGAGGATCGAAATCGTGAGGAGTTCGCCTCGCTATCGGCGACATACCTGCAGGTCGCTCTGGGCCAACATCTGCATACATATTAGATTAACTGTTAGAACATGCATATATACCAAAAAATCATAAAACTCATGAAAATAAAAAATGAGTCTCACCTAACTCTTCGTCCTAATCCTCTCCCTCCGAGAGCGGGATGTCTGGGTCACCGGTGAAGTTTGTACCAAAATAGGGCCAATCCTCCACGACAATTAGTCGTCGATGGATCCAATCAAAAAATTCTGGCCTCCAAGACATCTGTTGGCCGCCCCCTGCTCTGGGCATCAGTGCAACCCATCGGGCCACGCGTAGTTCTCTGGGTGGTGGCATCGGGACAATGACCTCCTGACGTTGGAATATCGGTAGTCGTTCCAAGAAGAACGATACCAAGATTGATACATACCCAAACTACTTTAGTTTGGTCTTCTTGCACTTGGTTAGTTGCCACTTCATGTTAATGGTCACGGCCTCTGCCCAGTTGTAGAGAGTCGGGGTCAGACAATCCACGGCAAGAAGCAGCTGTGTCCTTGTAGCCTCATGCAGTGCTTGCGACCCTGCAGCCCGCGTAATAGTTTGTAGCACTACTTTTAGTGCGAGATCTGGGATGGTTTGGATGTCAACCTTTCCATTCCCTGATCCTTTTCGTGCCCCTTGGCACACCTTTTCAATCACCATCCCCATGCTCTCCATGGTAGGACGGGTATCGGTCATGATAGGGACTGCACCCCTGCACAAAAATCCCGTGATAAAATAAACATCAAAAACTTCAATTTCAAGTTCCTGGTCTTGAAGCACAAACTTTTCTTGGTCTTCATCCCAGATGCTTATCAAATATTGGAGAAATTCTGGCTGAGCCTAGAGGCACGGTGTCAGGAAGAATTTCTTTAGCCCACAATCTCTGAGGGCGTCCATGCATCGATCATTCTCCATGGCCAGTTCATCCTCCTCACTATGTTCTCTCTCTTTCCACTCAATCACCATTCTTTCTGCATGGTACCTGCACACATTGTTCATATGAGCATTGTTAGTCTACTTAGGCATCAAAATTTGCAAACAAATGGTTGAATTTTCCTTAAATTTAAACAGATTTTTGGGTTGTGCGGTTGGCGTGACTGTTTCGCTAACAGTCACACCAATGGGCACGACCACTATATAAAAAGTGAGCAATTGGTGCGGGTCCGTGCCCAAAACTCGCACCAACCGCGATGCACTAGATTTTGATGATCCCCCTCCCAGGAAATCAAAATGGCATGTGCAGGAAATAAAATTTAGCTTAAAAGATGGGAAATGGTGTCGACTCTTACCTGAAACTGACGAAATTGAGATCAGTTCACTGGATTAGTCACAATTGTCATCGGAAGATCGCAAAGAAAAATGGATCATTGTTGCTCCACAAAGATGTAAAAGTGAAAAGTAAATAATTTTTACCACTTATGGCATTTTATAACTTATAAAAATCTTAAATTAGGTTTTAAAACATATTTGTTGGTTATTTTCTCATATTATTTTCGAGAAATGGGTTTTACACGTGTCTCTTGTGCAGCAACATGTTTTCACATGGTTATGACGAAGTATCGAGTTATATTTTATACTTTTTTCGGACTCGGTAAAAACACGAAAAAGTCACTACTGGAGTCATTTTTCAGCTCTTTTCTGACTCTCTAAAACTAAAAATATTTCCGAGACGCTTGTCGTTTTGAACTCGTAAATTGGTTGCGAAACGATATCTACCCAGTATACGTTTACCCCTTTTTCAGGCTAGGATAGATTATTTACGAAAAAGGAATACCTTAGCCTATCGCGACTAAGAGGTTCTCTCAGACACAGGTTTCTACCTTTTCGGATCTGTGAGACTATTTACGAAAAGGGACTGTTGGAGTTTTATTTTCTGCCTTCTTTTCAAACTCTCTAAACATGAAAATATTACGAGTTCTCCCTTTGTCAGACTCGTTAAAAACTAACGACATCAGACTCCGTCGTTATGACGTTACCGGAGTTCCTCCTTCCTAGGGCTCGTAAAATGTACTAGGTTGGATTTGTCTG
The DNA here is from genome assembly GCA_034641835.2 of Pinus albicaulis. Classification (NCBI taxonomy): domain Eukaryota; kingdom Viridiplantae; phylum Streptophyta; class Pinopsida; order Pinales; family Pinaceae; genus Pinus; species Pinus albicaulis. Next base: position 1,440,556,334 of record CM076575.1, on the reverse strand, counting down.
AAGGAAAAACTTACATTGCAAGCATATGCTATCCCATTCAAGCTTGTTTTCAAAAATAATTGGGGTACTTGCCAGAAATGGTGGGGGAAAATGGAACCAGATTGTAGTCATGTTGGCAGTATGTCACTCTTGAACATGGCACTTGTCTGCATTCATGTCAGGTTGGGGACATCTCTCCTTGTCATTTGTTTGCCTCGATGGTTTTGGGTAATCTCTTTTGACCTCTCATCTGCTCTTTTCGACGTCGCCATGACCTCAGATCCCTTGATGTCAAATACTGCCAAATCCAGTGTCGTGCCGCCGATATGTTCAAGAGAAGTTTGCCTCTGAATTTTTCAACCTCCCTCTGATTCTCTGTTAGTCTTGATTCACAAACATCATATCCCTCTGTCTCGTGTCGAAGATGTGGGAAACATTATGGCCCACCTTCGATCAGGTCACTTCCTGTCGACTTTAGCTCATCATCCAAGAATCTGATCTAGAGACTCCCTTCAGGTACCTTAGAGCCTGCATGCCTCAATGGCATTTTCTTCGCATTTGATGTAAGGTCCACATCATTGGCCTTTGATCGACTGACTCTGCGGGTGTTCAATGTCAGATCACTATTCACATTCCGCGGATTGTACCTTTCGTACCTTGAGATCCATTGTCATTATTGGTGGTTTCTCTCGCGTCTGTTAACGACTTTCATCATTGGCTGGTAATCCGAAAATTTTCTTGCATGTTCGACTTCAGCTTACATATTCGCATGCTTGAATTTGTACTTTGTTCGGGTCAAGATGGAGCGCAAGACCCTGCGTTTTGTCTGATGAAATCCAGGCTGCGGGTTCTTTGTGGATTACTATGACTTATTACATGACTCTTTTGATTAGATGGCTGCGACCATACCTGAGTCTATTTTTTGATCCCTATTACTGGATGGCTGTGTCCATACCTCATATTTCACTTTTTATGTACTCTATTATGGATGGCTGCGCCCATGCCACATGTCATGTATCAGAAGTATCAGCTATATTTTTACTTGCAGGTTTTCTAATAGCAGTGTTTGGGTCAAACGCTTTCTCATAAAGCAGTTCACCCCTCCCTCTCTCTTGGACTTCATGCTTTAGGGGGCATCTGTTACATAGCATTTTGTCACCGTCCATGCAATCCCTCGCCCCGCATATTGGAGGATCATTCCCGTGACCTGTGAGTAGTGTCATACTTTGCAAACACCTTCTTTGCATCCTTCTGCATAAGGACATCATTTCTCCTATTTGACATTTCCTAAAAAAGCACACAAAAACCTATGTTTTGGCCTTGGCGTGGGAAACCAGTTCACCCCTCGTGCTAATGTGGTAAATTTACACTAGTGCCTGCGCCACCTGGTGCTCTGTCTTAGTGTAGTGCCCGTGGCAGCTATTTTAGGAATGTTTTTTAACAAATAGAGGTGGAAGTTTCCTTCTAACCACCTCAAGGATGAGTCATAGGAAGTGGTTAAGTTGATAAGCCACGGATCTCCCTCTTTAGGTAGTGGTTTCCACCTCCCATGGAACACTCCTTGAAGATAGGTCTCCCTTCCATAATTATAGGGATCCTAACCTCTCCCTCTCCCTCTATATAAACAGACCTTCTCCCTTTATGAAAGCTAGTTGAACATATAGCCAAGAAGCTGGTCTTGGAGAAGAGATACTATAGCTGAATAATTGCTATTGAGAAGGTAGAACCAAGGAGAATTCCATAGAGAGAGCCCCGTCTGAATTCCCGATGAGCCTTTGTGAGACGTGCTCCGCTGGAACGCTGTTGGAGGAGACTACAACGTCGAAGCTTGGTTTTACTCTACCTTTCATTTATTAATATACTTGACTATGGTTTTGGTTCCATCATTGTGTTATTTTGATTATTTAATGCAATTGATTTAGTCTTCTTCGAATGACTGATAGTTACGAATGTGAAATAGTATGTTGCATATTGTCATTTTTTCTTATGTGTGTGCAGGTATCCGAGCATGAAAGAGAGCGGACCATGATCTGTCAAACCAGGAGCGAAAGGCAACCACTCTTTTTGATGACAACAACAGCATAGGACCTCCTGTAAGTCATCTATCGAATCTCCGTCCATTCGTTAACTAGGAATCAATATTATAGCTTGTCTCGTTTGTGGTTAGACCCACTCTAGGGCTAGTGGGATTGCCTCTGTTCGTAGAGGGGATTTACCTCACCAACAGTCTCTAAAAGGGCTTACCCTAGTTGATATTGAATTAAAGGATAAAAAATCGTGGTTTCCAAGAAAATCTCTTCATTATTCATTTAAGGAGGGGTACATATTGCTATTACGCAGGCTACCTCTTTTGATCCCCTCGAAAATATGGAAGATTTTTTACAATGGAAAACTTAAGCGAAGGATCATTCATGGTCTGTAGAGATGCATCTTATGCAAATCCGCAGAAGAAACAATCCCTCATCTATTCTATCAGTGCCCCTTTTCTCTAGAGGTTTGACATTCTGCTTTCAGAAAAATGCAATGTATAAATATCATTCTAGGCATCTGGAAGGATATGCTCGAATAGTGGAAAATAAAATCCCAAGAGATCGAATCCTTTCCCTGTTAGCTCGACAATTTTGGATGGCTCTGCTAAAATTCTTGTGTTGGGTCATTTGGCTAGAAAGAAACAAAGCAATTTTTAAACATGAGCAACCATCCTAGCAGTGCATGGCCTCCAAATCCCAATGCTTATTTCTTCAATTTATATCTTCCTGGGGCCTCAAAGTATTTGAGGTAGAGGACTTATCTCCTTAAGAAAGGAAATTGATTGTATTTAATATATCTTTAGATCAGGTTTTCAGCTTCAATATTTTTCCCAACATCTACAAACCTCCCTGCTTAAGAATGAATTTTAGAGTTGGAAAACAAGTTAGGTATCAACGTTGTTTTGTTTTGATGGGGTATCAAAGGGAAATCCAGGGGTTAATAGAGTTGGAGGGGTGATATTTTTCCCCGAAAAACAATCAAAGATTAGCTATTTGTGGGGATTGGGTACTTCAACAAACAATGAGGCTTAATTCCTAGCTCTCTAGAAAGTATTCAAAATTTCCATTAACAAAGGCATAAGGAAAACAACAATTTTAGGGGATTCAATGATCGACACAATGCAATTTTTAAAATCAAAGTCTAATAAATATTCTTCCAATCCCATAATTGTGAACATGATTGCATTTCATTTGAAGAAATTTAAAGATATTTCCATCTTCTACATCCCTAGGAATCTAAATGAGGATGTAGATAAACTTCTGAATCACAAGGCAATTTTAAAGCACAAAATATTGGAAATAAACAAAGCCCAAAGGCTATCCTTCCCTCTTCCATGAATGACATTTTTTTGGTATTAATTATATTGGTCAGCCAATCTAGTCGCACCTTAATGTAATGTTTTTGAACCCTTTGTATTAAATGGTAGATATATTCCCAAGTCCCTTACACTTGGTGCAGATAGTTGCAAGGATTTAACGCTTGGAGAATTGAATTTCAACACGTCTCACCTCCCGTCCTCGAGTATACGATGAAGGGACGGTTAGCAGTGGAAATGACATCGTTTGAAATTGGATGTGACATGGGAGATATCGTCGATGATCCAACCATAATTATCCTATATTTTGGTATTAAATGACCATCTCTTCTCCCTAGGTTAGGACCTTAGTTTGATGGAAAACTTAATTCTTTTTGCAGGTTCCTGGATCTAGGTAGATCCATAATTTATTTGCTTCCTCCGACGTCACCTCCTCATGTATCATGAGGCATTGTTATATACGTAATATTTCTCCATATATTTATCATCCTATTTGGTTGTGCTATGGATTTAAATGTGGTTAATCACGATGAGCTTGACATTGCGAGACTCGTCTATCCCTATGGAGTTCACTGCTAAGAAATATTTGGAGCACTTGAAGCAATAAATGAAAAACCCGTTCAAAGTGTTAGTGGGTATGATTTAAATTTCTTGCAGAAGATTGGAGCTCATGGAAAAAAAGAAGGAGGCTAGGTTTGAGTTGTTGGATAATCATTGCGAGTGGATGAAAGGAAAAGTGGACAAAAAATTAACGAGTTTGGAAGAAGAATTGTTAATTTTGAAGCAACACTCCAATGAGGTCACCCTGCCAGTCTGTGACTTCAGAATCAAGGTGGATAAAATAGAGCAAGGAGATTGCGAGTTGGTGGAAAAGGTAGATGAAGGAAATGCGCATGGAGAAGGCACATCCCGAAGCTATGGAATGAATTTGGTAACTGCTGCAAAAGCTGGGCCCTCCGAGGTTTTTAAATTTACTATGTTCTCCTGTCTTGCAAATACAATTTTTTTTAGGAAAATTTTGTAGAATATATGAAATATTTAAATGTAAAATTATAGTTTAGAAAGCTCGCACAGGTAATAAAATTATATTGTGGTTATATTGGAACTTTGAACCCTCTGCGATTATTGTAAATGGTTTGGGCCATGAATACCGTTGGCTTGTGGCCTTCATGAAGGATTAAGGCAACACGAATATTTTAATTAATGAAGAGTTGGAATGGCCAAATCGGAAGACTAAAGGGGAATCAACATAAATCCTTTTGGCGCGCCACCCATGCATACCAATCACCGTGGCCGCACCACCTCCAAACAAGCGACGCAGATCGTGGAAGCAGTGACACCACCCACAAAAGAGTAGGCCACAAATGTTTCGACAACACTCAGGAGCGCGGAGGGTGGCGAGACTGACCCGTTGGAGGGGATGACGTCAGCCTCCCTTCTGGCCAATCAGAGGAGTTTCGGAGGGGTAAGGCGGGGCTCGGCCATCTATTTCCGGTCTAACAAAAGATGGCGGGCCCCACGCATGCACAACTAGCACAGGTAAGTCTAAGGTAAGGTAAGTCCGCCCAAGGTACAAGGTCGGTACCTCCGTGTTAGGTACATGGCATCTCACCTACTTGGCCGTCGTTAGTCAACCACCACATGCCATATGTCTCTCTTCCGACGTCCCCATGACGTCAGCCCTACAGTTGTCACCTCGCTCCACTGCCCAGTAAAAACCTATCTCCACCCCAATTTTTACTCCTGACCATTTGAATTAGTTACCACTTACCGATGTTTCTTACTCAAATGGGAGCCCTGGTAAAACTCACAGTACTGACTATTTTTCCCCTCGTGTTGCTTTCACTACGACCTCAGGTATTTAATCGAGTCCTTTTCATTATTTACCTTTACTGTTTGTTCAAATTGTTATGGAAAAAATGAATCGTTCCGCCCACGAAACCTCGCAAGCCTGTGAAGCCGGGATTTCTCCCAGTCCCGAACCACTCATGGATGCCCACTCCTAGCTCTACGACATGGTCTACCCTTTGAATGTGGACCGTATGAAGGCATAGCTCTTAGATTTTAAGCGAAGAGGTGAGAATGTGTTCAGAGTTATCGATTCATGGCTCTATTACCAAATTTCCCCAACAATCCATCCCTTCCCTAAGTCCACAGCCCAACTCGTCGACACCTACATTGAACGAAATGATATTTTCCTCTCCGCTCATGTGGTAAAATTCCTCAAAATTACTCCTCAACTCATTGGAAATGCCCTATGCTACCCCTCTTCTCAAGAGTGTGTTGAATTCACTGAAGTCACCCTCTCCTGTCACTTCTCAAACTTGCCCGTGGAAAAATAAAGGGGTTTCCTCAAGCTCATCACCAATTCACGCCTATATTCTCTCCCGCCTATAGAGACTATTCCGTTGTCCCTCTTTCGTGACACCATACAGCCTATCCTAGCGGCTATCTCGGTAATTTTGGGTTTAGATAATGTAGATAGGGTATCAAAGGTTGGCCTAGGGTTTCTATGGCTCATGATGCAACCTGGGGTTCTACTGGACATCCCCACCTTCCTGGCCTCATCTATTAAAGCTCAGTTCCAAGACATGTCATCCTCTTGTTCCTTCAAATACTTCTCCCTAGTGTTCTACCTTTTCTTGTTCAAGCATGCAGACAAGTTGGAGGGTTTAGGCCTCAACAAGTTCTCCATGAGAAATACCGGGCCAAAATCTGTTTTCGAATGGACTCAGTCAGTTCGCCAGCACCCAGAGGGAAAGGGGTACACAAAATTCGTCACATATTTCATGTCTAGGGCTTATGCAGTCATACACAACAACCCCCCGCCCAAGATTTTTGCTGAGCAAAAGGCATGGCTGCAGTTTAGTGAAACAGATTGTGCCGGGGATTGGTACTTGTTTGAAGATCATACTGAGATCAGGGTTTATGTTGTCGAAGTGCCTCCTTACCACCTACCGGTGTTCATGTCCATGAGGATTTTCGCCCTTGAGTTTATCCGCCAAGTCCTAAGTGTCGACCAAACTCGCTTTTTGCCCACGAAGAAGGCATATATCTTGAGGCTCCCAAATGTTGTGGGCCCTTTCACTATAAATTCAAGGCACACACTCCCCTCTGTGTAGGGGATGTTGGGAAAGATGAATTTCCCACGAGGAGATGTATGGAACTATGATCCTAAAGTTTTCATCACGAGCAAACGAAGAAGATTAAGTCTTTAGCATATGAGCATGAACCTAGGCCTCTAATAGAATGGAAAGCTAACATCGATTCATGGCCTTTGGATACAAAGATGGAGGCCGAACCCCTAGCTGCCAAAGGAAAAGGAGACAATGCACACGAGGAAGTGGATATCCTAGAACAGGAGAACCACCAAAAGAGCCAGGAACTCAAAAATGAGGAAGAGGAGGATCACCTCAGTAAGAAACAAAGAACTGAAGGGTCGGGAGAATAGTACACTGAGACTATCGATGATGAAACCTCATAGCTCATAGGTCATGGTAAAGACAGACCATGTTTTTAGCTCTCTTATGATTCCGCTTCCTCTTTGACACCTTCAGAGCTCTCACAAGCCATCACTTTGGGTAAGGAGGAAACAAGAGAGCAGATTAAGGCGAAGAACCAATCTTCAAGAGATAAACTGAGAGTAGAATTGGCTCAGTTTGTGGACAAGCATCATGCTAGGCTCACTACATCTTTATATGTGGAGAAGGACCAGCTTATAGTTGTTTTCCAACACTTGTCCTCTCATCCCCTACCCCCGGGATCCAAGTACAAAGCCTTGGAAATGATTATGGAATTGGCTTCCATCCCCTTGTCTGATAAGTTGAATTTTCATAATTCCATCGGGGAAATGCTACACACAGAGGTGCTAAAACACACCATCACCTATGAGAAATCTGAGAGGAGACTGGCTCAGATGAAGATCACTCTGCAAATGGAAAGAGAAAGTGTGAAGGATCTCACCACTCAGCTGGAGGACTACAAAAAGATGATAAGAGGTAAAGGAATCGATCCTAACTCAGCAGTAAAAACTCTTCTGTGCAAAGCCAAGTTGTAAGTGCAGGAGCTACGACGCAGGATGAACATCCCTCGTTGAGAACATATCCAAACGAAGGAGCTATCCCAAGTCGAAAAGGATAAGGATTACCTTAGTGAGGCACTTGCTCAAAGAGATGAGGAGAATGCAGAATTAAAAGAGAAGATGTCTGAGTTTCAACAGGCTCATGATAACGATGTATGTCTAATGCAGGTACCAGAGGACCCTCAAAGTGCTCCAGAGCATTTGACCAAGGCTCCGGTGGACTTGAAGATGTATGAGGATGAAGCTCGTACCACTCAGCGAATCTTAGACGAAGCCAAGGCAACCTACTTAGAGAACCAAAAGACAGTCTCATCCCTCTAGAAAGAGGTAGAGACCCTTCACAATGAGGCTCAAGAGCACCAGAAGTCAATCGAATATTTGAAGGCACAAATTAAAGGTAACATGTTATTGGTGGAAGCAGGACAAATATTCTGGGCAGAGATTATAACAGAGGTGAAAGAGCATTGGGAGCTCATAACGCTGGCTAATGATAAGAAGAATGCCATCCGGGATTGTAAGGTATAGTTGGGCGCAAGTCGCAGGGAAGGAGATAAAAATGTAGTGATAGCGAGGAGATACATCAAGTACATCAACAAACTCCCCTCAAAAGAACTGGGCATGCGCGGAGTGGTCGAACGGTTCAAAAACATTATGGAGTTCACCAAAATGATTTAGAGAGAAGAAGCATGAGTAGCACTAGAGATATTTTATCGTGAAAGGGGTAAGTTAGTGGAAGTCTGTCTCCCCCCATGTTGGGATTAATTAGGGGCATTACTCCCCTGGACCACTTATGATCAGAATTTGCCTGAGAATAAGTGTAAGGTAGATTTGACACTGGAGAAGAACTCTCGCTTGAAGGCTGAGACATTGGTGGCAACATTAAGCAAGGGATTATTTCTCCTTACCAAGGTCAAGAGGTTTTTCGCTGCCCACCTTGATTACTCTGAGCTGACTCAGATTCAGGCATTGTTCGAGATTTTTAACTCTGAATCTCTGCCCAAAGACATTATATGGAAAATATGCTATGAGTATTCACATCCTCCAGCTCCATCTACTTCGCAGTAACTGCCAACTCAGCCGTCCCGCAACTCTGGCTCTTCTGCTTCTTCAGCGTGTCCACGTAACTCGAGGCCTTCTGCCACTCCTTGTCATCCTCGTTAAAGATGTCAAGATTAGGACCATGCGACCCTTTATTTACTTTTCCTTTTTAGTTTCAATTATTTTTTAAAATCGAGTGAAATCTCGATTTCATCCTAAGTACTATTTTATTATTATGTCTTTGTTGTAATCAGTGTCGAAGAGTAGTGCTCTTGATATGATCAGGAGTTCATAAATTTTGATAAAAATCCAAAGTTACAGGATTGGCTTGAAAACAGGATGGTTGTGTAGATCTCTTCTTCTTGATTCTGGCATTGTGAACAGCTCGAAAAACCGATGTCGTATGAGGGAGATATCACGTTCTGATCGAATTGCCAAACAGGTAAATTTTGCGATAGTTTGACCAGGGTTGAATGGGATGCCCAATCAACAAGGTGGATTGCACAGTCAGCAAAAGGGAATATTCCTTCCTCATAACCAACCCTAGCTTTAAAATTGGCGCAATTCTAATGGTTGTAAATTTTTATGAGGACCAATTAAAGGGTGCCACGTGGCTATCCCTAAGGCTGCCACGTGTCCCCTAAATGGTGTGTTAAAATTTTGGTTGGAGGCTGCAGGAATCGAACCTTGGACCACCGGCAGAGCATGCACATGCAACACCACCCAAGTTACATGTAGTTCTTAACTACAAATGGTTGCGGGTTTATTAAAAATTTTGTTGCAATACAGTGTGGGGGTTGGGGACCGCCGGCGGTCCCAACTTGCCAGCGGTCCCTGCGATGGTGGTCACACAATAGAAAGAAAATGTTACAACCTCCGATAGTTCTTAATCCTGCGGTCTCCACAATTTTTGTGTTAAAACTTATCACATGCAATGGTAACAGTTAATCCTCCGCATGGTTAACTACACCCACGACTTCAACTCCGGTTCGAGCTTATCCATCATGGTTTATGCCCTGGGTTCCGCCTTCGGTTACTGTCATGATCGCGGGGTTTGGGGTTGGCATGTGGCCACCCCAACCACCGACATTTATTGTAATGGTTAAAATGACAGATATTTTGGAGCGCGCATAAATTTTGGGCGGATTCACTATTTTAACTCCAGATAAGTGGGGTTCTCCACTTTTAGTGGAGTTTTTCTAGGTGTAACTGGGGAAAAGAGTAGGAGACTAAATTTTTGCACATTCTGAGTGAATGAAGAGTCATTTTTGACTAATTGGAGCATTCTGGAGCCATTGGTGTAGAGAAAAAAATCATTAGAGCATTGTAACTACATGCATTTACAAAATTTTGAGCATAATGAAAGATGGACATGCCATTGGGAGCTGGACCAGCAGATGTAGCCCAGGAGGGGTGAACTGCTTCATCATCGTTGCTATGTAAATTATATGTGGTGACTTATTTCTCTGTTTTACACTACTGTTTAGTGTTATTTAATATTTTTTTATGCTTCTAATTCACCTAAAATCATCTACAATTCATGGTTAAAATCCTGAATACTTAAGAAAACTAATGAGACAAGTATGCACATGTTTATAAACTGAAAAGACACTTAGCACAACAGAAATCATACAGTCCTTTAAGGTCACGATATGATACAGTTATATCGTATCATTTTTTATTTTGATAGGAAACAACAAGATCAAGAAGAATATCCATCTAAGAAATATTTGGCTGATGGCCTTGAATGTAAAAAACTATAAAGTGTGAACTCAGCAAGTATAGAAGGGTTCTGGTTTTGCATGGAAGTTCTGAGTTTACATATTGTATAGCCCATTTTGTAATGACTGTGATAAGTTATAAATGCATATCTTGAAGAGATGTTTTGATAAGATAATATAATAACGAATTGTTGCAAATGGATTCCAATTGGACTTTTGAACAGAATGTATGCATGTTTCATACGTTTTTTTAACTTTCTTATTCTATTTTGCTAAATGCTTCTTCAATGACCTTGTGTTCGGAATGCTGGTCACTGATGTTTAATAAATGAATTTACCTATATCCCACTGTTGGAAATGGTACTCATAGATTAATCACTTGGTCACCTTAATTGGGCTCGACGCATGATTACTGTTTCATAAATAATGTAATGACCACTTTCTTCTTTAAGTTTGAGATGGGCGGATTCTTACTCCTCAATAAGCCTGCCTCCATCAAACTCTCCTCCTCTGTTCATCTGAGTATTCACCCATTTTACCCCTAAGGTCTCTTCACTGGTTTCAAATCTGGCCCATTCATAGCAATTGAACTTCATACGACCTCAGGCCCATTTTGAGTTATGTCCAACATAAATTAGAGTTAGAACCATTGCTCCCACTATTATCTAGAACCACCAAATAAGTAAATCTTACAGAGGTTATATTTCAGAATGTCTCCTCAAAGTGAAAGTTAATATAAGAAAACCTCCTATTCTTAAGATGTCCTGGGCACTGGTCTCCTGCAACTCAAGACTGTCTCTAGGGGTGAAAACATATTTTTCGTGCCATTGCCAGGGAAAAAATTAGAAAATATTTTCCCTGGGATACGACATTATCTTCACCCTTCAATCAGGTGAGCACGAAGGGTTGAGAGTTTCACAACCCTCACCTTGGTGACTCCGCTATTATCAAGTTCAAATCAGTGGTAATCCTGGATTACACAAGGCCCCATACTCGATCAGATACTTCCCAACTAAAACCCCTTATGTATCTGTTCCCAAAAATATCATATTTAGGAGAATCTAGAAAGAAAATCAACCAAGCTAGGCTCAACTACCCTCATTTTTCTCTAGAAGATTCACCTTCCTCATCTCATAAAGCTGATATCTATGGCCCTGGCTCCACATCCCGTGTACTTGAATATCCTCCAGAAGCCTCTGCTCTAGTCAACTCATTAATAAAATACAGATTTGAATCTACTGATACTTCTCTACCTCCCTTGCACCCTACCCCCGAGGCTGAATAAGTTAAAGAAGTGGCAGCACTCCAAAGCTTTTTATAGACAAATATCCATACCTCTACTCATCACATACCTGTTATACCTCATCCAACTCATCCTCATAACCTACCACCACCGCTCCTCATGGTTGTCCCCGTCTTCCTCCTGAACAAGTATGCTCCATTAGCTCTACCTCAGTTACTGAATGACATGCCACAATATTATCTCAATCTCCCGCCTCGGTTCACCGGGTAAGATAGTACTCTGGCATAGAGACATATTGAAAATTTTTGTGCCTTTGCTGAGAATGTGAATGTAGAGAAGTTAGATGTGGCGTTAAGGATTTTCATCCAATATTTGGATGGAGAAGCTCGGAAGTGGTTCAAATCTCTAGCCAACAACACAATCCACACTTGGGAAGAAATGTAAATTTTCTTCACATTAAAATGGGGAGAAACGAGGGACCATGGATAAATTCTCTCCAAGTTCAATGCCCTAAAGAAGAGACACAATGAGGATGTAATAGAATTCATAAATAGGTTCAACAAGATCTATAATAATCTTCCTGCTGAAATAAATCCTCCCCAAGAAGCTGCTAAGGTGGTCTTCGCAGGAGCTTTCAAACCATAATTTGGGTTCACCCTAAGAGAAAGAAAGTATACGTCTCTGGATCAGATCCAGACTGACGCATTGGAGGTAGAAGCAAACTTTGCTTCTACTAGTAAATTTAGGGGGAAAACATAACATGAATCCAGAAGAAAGAATAGGGAGGAGGCTTCTACTTCAAATAAGGAGAGGGAATCACAAGAGTATAGAATTGAAGAAATGAATAAGTTAATCAAGAATATTTTAAATAATCTGGTTAAGCTTGAATTGGAAGCCAAAAATTACCCCCCTCATCCCAACCAAATGATTCCTAGCCGAGGGTTTAATCTATAGCTGTTGCAACATGAAAGGAAGGAACACCAATACCACATTCAACCTCCTCTATACTTAGAGGGAGAAGTGGAGGGATAGGTCGAGGAAGTTACAGACAACCAAGAGAATCAATTCCTCGCTTACTCTAATGATGAGGAGGGTGAAATAATCCTGCAAGGGGAGCAAGAAGAGAAGGAATTCCATCCAGGAGATCAAGATATTGACAATTACTACAGACAGTTTGTGGATTTCATGCAGGCTCAACTCCATAAGAAGTATGATCTTAGGTCCTCCCGGAAGAGAACTCAAGTGCAAGAACAAAATGAAGAGTCAATATCAATAGAACAAACCCCTCCTAGTCTTGCCAATAAAAGGGAAAAGCCATTAGAAAAGTCAACCTCTCATAAGGCCACTGCATCCACCTCCACAAAACAAGAATTTGATCCTCCCAAAAAAGAGAAGTCCCCATATATACCCTTGGACCTGCCCAAACCTTCTAAAGAATAGTTCAAAGAAGCCATTTAGAAAAAGGGCCCACATCCTTTAATCTCCAGAAATAATTAGAGAAGGTCAAGATCCCGGTTCCCTTGATTGAGCTTCTGAAACAACCTTCATACAAAGCTCAGGTGTCCCAAGTAATGCAACCCCATGGTGTAAGCCCCCTGCCTGACAACCTAAATCTCCAAGAAGAATGACCCATGGTGGTTTTTGGACCTCATGTAGCAGAGAAGGACTCAGGCACTCCCCCGTTCTATGTGACTTTGGTGATACATGACATACTATTTCACAATTAAAGGGAAATGTCATTCCCAGGGGTCTTGTGCCATTAGAAAGGATGTTTGATAAAAACGATATCTCGGTGAACCCTAGCAAACCGACCCTTGATGATCTAGTTGGGGATTTGAATATTGGGACAGAGGAAGATTCAAAGGTGGTGAAGTTATCGAAAGGAGTCCCTGAAGAAAATTAAGGACAGTATCTGAGGTTGTTTCAATCATATAAAGATGTCTTTGCGTGGTCATACAAGGACCTGAAGACTTTTGATATCGATGTCATACAACAAGAAATACCCCTCAAAGAAGACATTAAGCCTCATAAATAGAAACTGATGCAGATCAATCCTCTTCTCCTTCTGGCTATCGAAAAAGAGATAAAGAAGTTGTTTCAGGCAAAGATCATTGTCCCTCTGAGGTACTCAGAATGAGTAGAAAACCTGGTTCCTGTAAGAAAGAAAAACAACGAAATCAGGCTTTGCGTGGACTTCTGAAATTTGAACAGAGCCTCACTCAAAGATAATTATCCCCTGCCAAATATGGAGCACATCTTGCAAAAGGTAATGGGATATTTCTATGATAAATGGTTTCTCAGGATATAACCAGGTGGCGGTTCTCCTTGAAGACCAGAATAAGACGACATTCACCATGCCTTCGGGAACCTTGATGTATGCTCGGATGCCTTTCGGCTTGATAAACGCTGGTGCCACATTCTAACGCGTGATGGAAATTGCCTTCATAGGAGATCAGGATAAGTTCGTGGTGATTTACTTGGACGACATCATTGTCTTCTCAAAGAGTGATGTTGAGCATATAGAGCATCTTCGACGAACCTTTGAAAAATTTCGCAGGTACGGTTTGTCTCTGAACGCCCAAATATCCATGTTTTCCCTGGAAGAAGGGAAGCTACTGGGACATATAGTAACTAAAGAAGGAGTAAATATTGACCTGAAACAGGTGGAGGTGATAAATGGCATTTCTCTACGAAGAAACAAAAAATAAATACAAGTATTCTTAGGAAGGATAAATTTTCTAGGAAGTTTCATACCAAATTACCCCAAGATTGTCTGAAACATCACTGAAATGCTAAAGAAGAACAATGAAGTGAAATGGAATCCTCAATTGAGGGATTATTTCAACATAATCAAGCAGGCCTTTGCGGAAGTTCTAGTTCTGGCAGGTCTAGATTATGGAAAGTCGTTCATTATTTTTTCTTTGGCCTCCCCTCACACGATAGCTGTGGTGTTGTTACAAAAAAATGACGAAGGGCATGAAAAACCTATTGCGTTATTCAACCAAGTCCTCTGAGATGCAGAACTAAAATACAATATCTTGGAAAAGCAAGCGTACGCTCTGGTAAAATCACTAAAGGCATTCTGGGTGTATGTGTTACAATCTACCATAACAACTTATGTGCCCACTGTAACAGTGAAGGATATTCTGGTACAGGGCAACAATGAAGGGAAGAGGGGAAAATGGATAGCTAAGATTCAGGAGTACGAAATGGAAATAAATCCTACCAAGCTCATCAAAGGCCAAGGGCTAGCAAAAATTATGTATGAATGCAACTGTCAAGCTCTAGGGATAAATCTATCTATGATAGGAGGAGAAGCGCCAGAGGATACAGGTGTACAGTAGGACATAAAACCTTCCACACAAAAGACACATGTAAAGTATGTTTTGTCCTCAAGGTATAAAGATATAGTGGAATACCTCTTAACCCTGAAGTGTCCTCCTAACTATGAAAAACCAAGTATCACACTTTGAGGTTAAGATCCCAAAAGTACACCGTGGCAAATGAGCGACTGTATTGGAGGGACCTGGTTGGGATACTATTTTTATGCTTAACAAAGCAAGAGGTTGAAGAAGTGATGAAAGAATTCCACGAAGGAATATGTGGGCATTACAGTTGGCGATCCACTGCACACAAGATCCTGAGGGAGGGTTTCTTTTGGCCTAAGCTATTTGGTGATGTACATGCTCGCGTCCGGGCATGCGAAAAGTGTCAGACATTAGCTGAAAAGAAAAGGTTCGCACCTCTCCCATTGATCCCAATACACGTTGAAGACTCGTTCAAACAATGGGGGTTCGCCTTCATAGGTGAGCTTCATCTGGATTCTAGCAACCAGCACCAATGGATCCTCACCACCATATATTACTGCACTAAATGGGTTGAGGCCGTGCCCACAAGGAATGCCACAGATTTGGTGGTGATCAAGTTCCTGGAGGAAAACATAATAGATAGGTTTGGATACCCTACTTAAATCATCACAGATAACGCCCAGGCTTTCAAGTTGGCTAAGTTTGTGAACTTCTGTTGGCATTACAATATCATTTTGGGGCACTCCACTTCATATTACCCCCAAGGGAATGGATTGGTGGAGTCATCTAATAAGACACTGGACAGGATTCTGAAAAAGACCATCAATGAAAACCAAAAGAATTGGGATTCCCAACTCAAGTTTTTTCTTTGCGCGAATCGCATCACCACTAAAAGATCCACAGGTAAGTCCCCTTATGACCTGGTGTATGGCAGAGCAGTAGTCTTCCCTATTCAGCTCGCACTACCCGTGGCCCGATTCTTACAAGAGAGCGGGGAAGAACCAAATGGCCTCTTTAGAAGAATGAACCAATTGGTGGAGCTGAATGAAACACGGGAACAAGTAAACCTCAGATTAACAGAATACCAGGAAAATATGAAAGGCTTGTTCGACCAACAAGCTAAAGATAAGGAAATCCAAGCAGGGGATTTGGTGTTGCGATGGGATGTCAGGCGGTTGGAAAAAGGAAAACATGGGAAGTTCGACCAGCTTTGGTTCAGTCCATTCAGGGTGGCAGAGCTCAAAGGCAACAATACCTTTGCGTTGGAGAACTTGGAAGGAGACATACTTGAGATGCCTATCAATGGACAGTTTCTCAAGTGCTACTTCCAGCACTGATACAAGCTACGACGACCCATTGTACATATCCTCCAATTGTATACATGCCATTGTTATTTTCGCATGGATTCCTGTCTTGTTTTTAATTAAAATTGTCTAAAAATGTTTTGATGATGATCTTGGGCATACCAAGAAGAACACAAGTAGGTGGTCTATGAATTCTCGATACACTCGAGCGAGTGCATCATCCCCAATGGAGCCAATGTTAGCTTGTGGCCTTCATGAAGGATTAAGGCAACACAAAGATTTTAATTAATGAAGAGTTGGAATGGAAAAATTGGAAGGCTAAAGGGGAATCAACATAACTCCTTTGGCGCGCCTCCCATGCATACCAATCACTGTGACCGCACCTCCTCCAAACAAGTGGCGCAACCTGTGGAAGCAGCAACGCCACCCACAAAAGAGCAGGCCACAGTCGTTCCAACGACACTTAGGAGCACTGAGGGTGGCGAGACTGACCCGTCAGAGGGGATGATGTCAGCCTCCCCTCAGGCCAATCAGAGGAGTTCTGAGGGGGCAAGGCGGGGCTCGACCCTCAACTTTCGACCCAATGAAATTTGGCGAGCCCCACGCATGCACATCGACACAGGTAAGTCTACCCAAGGTACAAGGTTGGTACCTCCGTGTCAGGTATGTGGCCTCTCACCTACCCGGCCGCCATCAGCCAACCACCACATTCCACGTGTCCCTTTGTTGACGTCCCCATGTTGTCAACCCTACAGTTGTCGCCCCTCGCCACTACCTAATAAAAACTTGTCTCCACCCCGATTTTTACTCCTGATCATTTGAATTGGTTACCACTTACCGACGTTTCTTACTCAGCTGGGCGCCCTATTAAACTCATAGTATTGGCTGCTTTTCCCCTTGCGTCGCTTTCACTACGGCCTCAAGTATTTGGTCGAGTCCTTTTCATTATTTCCCTTTACTATTATTTCAAATTATTATGGAAAAAATGAAGTGTTCTGCCCCCGAAACCCTGCAAGCCCGCGAAGCCAGGATTGCTCCCGGTCCCGAACCACTCATGGATGCCCACTACAAACTCTGTGACATGTTCTACCCTTTCAATGTGGCCCGTATGAAGGCCGAACTCTTATATTTTAAGAGATGGGGCAAGGATGTGTTCAGAGTTGTCAATTCAAGGCTCTATTACCAAATTAACCCAAAAATCCATCCCTTCCCTGAGTTCATAGCCTGGCTCGTCAACGCCTACATTGAACGAAAGGATATTTTCCTCTCCGCTCATGGGGTCAAATTCCTCAAAATTACTCCTTAGCTCATTAGAAAGGCCCTATGCTACCCCTCCGCTCAAGAGTGTGTTGAATTCACTCAAGTCACCCTCTCCTAGCATTTCTCAAACATACCCATGGAAAAATAGAGGGGTTTCCTCAAGCTCATCACTGATTCACTCCTGTCTTCTCTCCTGCCTACATAGACTATTTCGATGTCCCTCTTTCGTGACACCATACAGCCTATCCTAGTGGTCATCTTGGGAATGTTGGGTTCAGAAAATGTAGATAGGGTAACAAAGGCTGGCCTAGGGTTTCTATGGCTCATGATGCAACCCGAGGTTCTACTAGACATCCCCACCTTCTTGGCCTCAGCTATTAAATCTCAGTTCCAAGAAATGTCGTCCTCTTGTTCCTTCAAATACTACTCCCTGGTGTTCTACCTATTCCTGTTCATGCATGCTGACAAGTTAAAGGGTTTAGGCTTGGAAAAGTTCTCCATGAGAAATGCCGAGCGAAAATCCATTTTTGAATGGACTCAGTTAGCTTGCCAGCACCTAGAGGGAAAGGGGTACACGAAATTCATCACAGATTTCATGTCCAGGGCTTATGCAGTCATACACGACAACCCTCCCCTTAGGATTTTTCCCGAGGAAAAGGAGTGGCTCTAGTTAATTGAAACAGATTGTGCAGGGCATTGGTACTTGTTTGAAGATCATACTGAGATCAAGGTTTATAGTGCCAAAGTGCCTCCTTACCACCTGTCGGTGTTCATGTACATGAGGATTTTCTCCCTTGAGTTTATCTACCAAGTTCTAAGTGTTGAATAAACCCACTTTGTGCCCGCGAAGAAGGGATATATCTTGAGGCTCCCAAATGCTGTATGCCCTTTCACTATCAATTCAAGGCACACACTCCCCTCTGTCGAGGGGCTATTGCGGAAGATGAATTTCCCATGAGGAGATGTAAGGCACTATGATACTAAAGGGTTCATCGCGCGCAGAAAGAAGAAGAATAAGTCTACAACATATGAGCATGAACCTAGGCCTCTAATAGAACAGAAAGATAATTTTGATTCATGGCCATTGGATACAAATATGGAGGTCGAATCCCCAACTGCAGAAGGAAAAGGAGACGGTGCACATGGTGAAGTGGAGATCCCAAAACAGGAGAACAACCAGATGGACCAGGAACTCACAAATGAGAAAGAGGAGGATCACCTCAGTAAGAAACACAGAACTGAAGGGTCGGGAGAACAGGACACTGAGACTATCGATGATGAAACCTCACAGCTCATAGGTCATGGTAAAGACAGACCAGGTTTTCAACTCTCCTATGATTCCACTTTCTCTTCGGCACCTTCAGAGCTCTCACAGGACATCACTTTTGGTAAGGAGGAAAAAAGACAACATATTGAGGTGAAGAATCAATCTGCAAGAGAGAAACTAAGAGTAGAATTGGCTCAGTTTGTGGACAAGCATCACACTAGGCTCACTACAGCTTTAGATGTGGAGAAGGACCAACTTATAGTTGTTTTCCAACAGTCGTCCTCTCATCCCCTATGTTGGAAATACTGAGAGGGGGGGTGAATCAGTATTCCTTTAAATTAGAGCATTAGTTAATCTTCAATTATTATCAGTGTTTGTACAATGATAGCAGCAAACAAAAGGAACACAAATGCACACGGTTTTTAAGGTGGAAACCCACTCCGGGAAAAAAACCACCTAATGCTTTTCTAATAATTCTTTAATATTCAACTCCAATTGAAAATAAAGCTCCAAATTCCTAGAATCTAGAAAAGCATTCTTCTCCAGCTCCCATTGGATGGATGCTCCAACGCCCGAGATTATTCAGTAGTCAACTGAATGGATAACCCAACACCCAATGAGCTACAACTCACCCTAGCACCACCCTATCACCCTATAGAAGAATAAAAGAAGAATGGACTCCCGTACTAGGGAAAATGGTCCACTTTACAATGATCACTACTACATTTGGCGCAAATTCCGACACTTGGTTCCGACGCTTTTGACCAAATGTCGGAAATTTCCCCAATATTTTTCCATCCCGCCCGAAACCGTCGCTATACTGACATTTATAGAAAGGTGTCGTAAT
Source organism: Pinus albicaulis (assembly GCA_034641835.2). Lineage (NCBI taxonomy): Eukaryota > Viridiplantae > Streptophyta > Pinopsida > Pinales > Pinaceae > Pinus > Pinus albicaulis. The sequence goes on along the minus strand of CM076575.1, from coordinate 1,440,536,940 downwards.
ACCGACACTTAGAAAAGTGTCGCCATTGCGACGTTTGGAGGAAGACGTCGCACTGGCGACACTATGGCCCAACGCGTCGCTATTGCGACGACTACAAGTGCGACACAATATCTAAGTGTCGTAATTGCGACGTTTGGAGGCCTTCGTTGCAACAGCGACGCCTTTTCCGCCGTCGGTATAACGACACTTATATGCGCGCTAAAATACAAAAATGAAACTTATATGCACGCTACATAAAAATGATTTTATTGTTTCGTATCCGTCGCAATAGCTATATTAACGTCTGATATCACGCGCGCATCCGCCCTCCGCTCTTGCAGAACAGCATTCGCCCTCGGCTCTTGAGCAATTCGCCCTCAGCGTTCGCCCTCAGCTCTTGCAGAACAACATTCGCCCTCAGCTCTTGCAAAATGGTAAGTTCTTACTGCAGGCCCTTCCTCCTATAGTAGGGTTGACTCTATTTGGGTTTTTTGGTCAATTCCATTGGATTGTGTTAGGCTGTATGGTTCTCTCTAGATGTCAAGAATCAAGATTCAATACCCTCTATTATCTTCATCACCCAATACAAGATTTTAATTTTTCCCAAAGAAACGCTTATTAATTTGGCAGCCATTATTTCTCCCTGCTTTAAAAACCCTACATTTAAATGAAAACAAGCATTGCATTTCAACTACAAAAATCTATTAGTGTTCAAATGTACATGTGTGCTACATTAACGTCTGATATCACGCGCGCATTCACCCTCCGCTCTTGCGGAACGACATTTCCTGGCGTGCTTTACGAGCTCTTGCGGAAACGGCATTCGCCTCGGCACATTGCGAAACGGCATTCGCCCTCGGCTCTTGCAAATGGTAAGTTCTTGAGGCCCTTTCTCCTACAGTTGACCCTGACCTAACCAAATAAGCTCCACTTGAGAAACCTTTTCATAATCTTGGGGTTGGATATACTGCTGAGCAAACAATTGTAGTTATCATTCGTGCTCCAATATATTAATATACCTTTTACATTGAACTGAAGAAAGGGAAACAAGCAAATGCTAGCCATCACATTGAACTGAAGATAGGGAAACAAGAAAATGCTAGCCATCATAAAATGCTTTGACATAAGAGTTTTGAGTGACATACTTGAAAAAAGAACTCATCGACTGATATTTATAATAATTTGAGTTATTCAAGTTAAACACAATGTCAAGAATCAAGATTCAATACCCTCTATTATCTTCATCACCCAATACAAGATTTAAATTTTTCCCAAAGAAACGCTTATTAAATTGGCAGCCATTATTTCTCCCTGCTTTAAAACCCTACATTTAAATGAAAACAAGCATTGCATTTCAACTACAAAAATATATTAGTGTTCAAGTGTACATGTGTGCATCACTTGTGTAGGGTATTCCTTTTCCACTTTCACATTATCCAAGAATGTGTGCAGTATAGTCCATATTTTTTGTGATTTAGATTATCTTGAAAAAGGAAAGGTAAATTATTTCCCATGGAAAAAGAAGGTTTTCCCTTTTTACTACTGGAAATGATACAAAAAAGTTCCATTTATACCCGAAACTCCTATGAAACAGGAACCAAATAAAGGCCATGTCCTCAATGGACATCATTTGGCTTTGAAAATGGCCATTGCACCGTGTTGTTTCTTATATTACATCACGATAGTTTCTTAGGTCATTTTTTGTTTCTTGAGATGAAAAACAACCAAAGAAATTGTGAAGATCCTTTCAAGAAATAAATGACCATTTCTCAATCATATCTCAACTATTTTTTATTTTATTAAGTGGTTGCTTACTTTGAGAGAAATTTGACACTTTTATAAGGAATATAACATAAAAACACAAAATGGGAAGGAATTGATGATGTAGATGACCTTTAGTTGTTGTCAATTAAGAATTGATAATACACGATGCATGTTCTGTACTACAAACTAGATTCCTTCCCGGAGTTAGGACACAGAGTATTGAATCAAAGTTGTAGTTTCTAACTTCTTGTATTGGTTCATCAATCTTGAAATTCAGACATTGCATGTCTTCATTGCTTCATGTTTGAATAATTTGCATCATATCGCACAATAGGAAATTAGGAATTATGATTATTATTACTTTATGGATCTGTTAAGTTACTTTTAAGTTTGCATGGTTTAGTGTGAAATTATTCTAGTCCCAAAACACATATAATCAAGGAATTATAACGTGATTTCAAACATTAAATATCAACAAAATCGTTTAAAGGATATTGAAAGGAAAAAGGTGATGGAATATAGAAAGTTCCTTACTTAAATGCTCTAAGGATTTTTCAATAGTTGCTCCAAAAGCTTCACTTCAAGGCCCTTCAAGATCGTCTCCAACAATGCTATACCATCAGCTTCAACAATGTTGCTCCAAAAATGTCCTCAAGGTCTTCACAACAAGTTTACTAGAAGTTGCTCCAACAATATATTCAATAAGGTATTCATCGTCAACTCGTCTCTTGTTTGGGTGCCTTAATGTGCAATGACATGTTTCCAGGACTGAATTCAATGCAAGGCATATTTGAAACTCTAACTTTGTCGTCCGGTGTCTTATTAGAAATTATTTCAGTTTTCATTTTGTGTTTTTAAGTTAGATATTGTTTTCAAGTTTTACATTTATAATTTTATTGCAATGTGGCAGACTGATGAGAGCAGTGCAGGAACAACCCAGAGACGGGATGATCGCGGAAAGAGGCCAGCGGAAGAACATGTAAAGTGCCAGCATTGCTCTATCTTTAGGTATTTTAGTTATTTACATAATTGAAATAATATTAATTTTGTTCAAATATGCAAACACCTAGCCATGGTACGCCTGATGATTCCCTCTTTGAGGAAGAGCTTTCTTCATCCCTATCTCCAGTGTTCTTGTTGCGAAAAAAGGCACGAAATGCAAGGTCGAAATTTAATACTTTGATAGACGCGCCTCAAACACCTGAAATAGAAGAGAAGATAAAACAACTTATGAGCCAGCTAGAAAGATATCAGGTAATAATAAAAAGTCAAAAGGATATTTTTTTGTTCTGCATGAGATGAATTGTGATAGTTTGATTTTTAATTTTTACATTGACTAAACTAACAAAAAGTTCTTTTGTATGTAGCATTTTCTGGCACTTGCCGAATCCGGTGTTGGTGGTAGTGGGACACAAGGGCAAGAGATTGCCCAACAACCCTCTTGTACACCTTCTACTCCTTTAGGTGCCAGGCAAGAAACACACCCTGCCCAAGTAGACACCCAGCCAACCGCTGAACGTGTTGGCAATGATGAGGCTGATATGGCCAACTACATTATTGCGTTTCCTGGAGCTACACGTGTCAGCTCCACATGGACCATTAATGGCACGTTGTTGGTGAACGATGAGGGTGTCCCTATAAAGCATGTACAACTCCCAGGTAAATTTTAATATTTTAACTATTTCATGTACTTTATCTAAACATATTTATCATGATTTTTATTTTTAAATTAATGATAATATCTTCTTCTTTTTTTGGTTTTATTCTGTGTAGGAAACAATGAGTTCTACAGGATTCCGGAGAGCCATGCGTTGGTAATTTTTGGCCCAACCATACGTACAGGGTGGAATTCCCAGAATTCCAACCTGAAAAAAGAACTTCTAGATTATCTAGAAGCCCTTTTTGGGGTCGGCACATTTGACAGAAAAGCGGTGGCTCAGGTAGCCGGCAAATATTTGAAATATACCAGGGACACCTATAGGGCGCAATTGCAATTTAACCCTAGATATGAGCATCCTCTCGCAGTTTCAGAGAGTGAGTGGAGAGCACTCATCCATGACGGAAAAGAGAAAAGGGCAAAGAAAGAAGGAAAAATGCCAACTGGACCCGCAAGGTAAATTACAACTTTAATTCAATAGCTTTAATTTTCTCTATGTCTAAAATAAAAGTGTGCTACGCCATATCTGACTTTAATCTTTTGATGCTAGGTTGCCTGACACCTCAAAGGCAACCAAAGCTAGGATTGAAAAAAAGGGCCATCACAAGCTAGGCCAGGGCGGCTACTTGAAATTGGCTGCAAGAATTGTAATTAAGTAGCTAAACATCATATAATTAATTGTATCGCCTTCCAACGTTTTTGTAATCCTATCAAATATGATTAAAAATACACAGACATATGTAATGTAGGGTGATGACTTCGGAACAGAAACAACAGAGGAAGATAAAAATATCGCTTTCCATTTCGGCTATCAAGCCGTAGTTGAACGTCGCATAAGCTTGGGGCAAGTCCCAAGATCCAGAATGCCTGATAAGGTAAAACATTAACCTTTCAATATGTTTGTTTTCATCCATAAATTTAATGTCTAACAAATTTGTTTAAATCAGGGGAGCAGCACTACCGACGAGGCAAATAACCCAGTTTTAGAGCCAGATGTAGATGATCCTCTCATGCAACCTGATCATTGTAGTGGGGACCAGGCCGACAATGCTGCTATCAGTGAGGGCCGTGACGGTAATTAATTTCCACTTATAATTTTTTTCTAATTATACCTTGATGGTTGTCCTTATAACTTTTTTTGTTTAAATGACAGAGAATGTTTCCCTTGAGGATCTTACCACCAAAGAGGAAGATAGGGCAACAGTCCCAACGGCGACCACTGGTGCACCAGGTAAATAATCTCATTGCAATTTTTTTTATTAATATTACCAAACTAGTTCAATGATATTTAAAAAATGACAATTAAAATTTAATATTCTCTGTTTTTGTAGGCGATGCCCCGTTACTGGATGAGACCAGACATCGTGACTACGCAACTAGGTCTGCGGCGACAACTGGTGCACCAGGTAAATAATCTCATTGCAATTTTTTTTATTAATATTACCGAACTAGTTCAATGATATTTAAAAACTGACAATTAAAATTTAATATTATCTGTTTTTGTAGGCGATGCCCCATCATTGGATGAGACCAGACATCGTGACTACGCAACTAGGTCAGCGGCGACAACTGGTGCACCAGGTAAATAATCTCATTGCAATTTTTTTTATTAATATTACCGAACTAATTCAATGATATTTAAAAACTGACAATTAAAATTTAATATTATCTGTTTTTGTAGGCGATGCCCCGTCACTGGATGAGACCAGACATCGTGACTACGCAACTAGGTCAGCACCGACAACTGGTGCACCAGGTAAATAATCTCATTGCAATTTTTATTATTATTAATATTACCGAACTAGTTCAATGATATTTAAAAACTGAAAATTAAAATTTAATATTATCTGTTTTTGTAGGCGATGCCCTGTCACTGGATGAGACCAGACATCGTGACTACGCAACTAGGTTAGCGGCGACAACTGGTGCACCAGGTAAATAATCTCATTGCAATTTTTTTTATCAATATTACCGAACTAGTTCAATGATATTTAAAAACTGACAATTAAAATTTAATATTATCTGTTTTTGTAGGCGATGCCCCGTCACTGGATGAGACCAGACATCGTGACTACGCAACTAGGTCAGCGGCGACAACTGGTGCACCAGGTAAATAATCTCATTGCAATTTTTTTTTAATTAATATTACCGAACTAGTTCAATGATATTTAAAAACTGACAATTAAAATTTAATATTATCTGTTTTTGTAGGCGATGCCCCGTCACTGGATGAGACCAGACATCGTGACTACGCAACTAGGTCAGCGACGACAACTGGTGCACCAGGTAAATAATCTCATTGCAATTTTTTTTATTAATATTATCGAACTAGTTCAATGATATTTAAAAACTGAAAATTAAAATTTAATATTATCTGTTTTTGTAGGTGATGCCCCGTCACTGGATGAGACCAGACATCGTGACTATGCAACTAGGTCAGCGGCGACAACTGGTGCACCAGGTAAATAATCTCATTGCAATTTTTTATTAATATTACCGAACTAGTTCAATGATACTTAAAAACTGACAATTAAAATTTAATATTATCTGTTTTTGTAGGCGATGCCCCGTCACTGGATGAGACCAGACATCGTGACTACGCAACTAGGTCAGTGGCGACAACTGGTGCACCAGGTAAATAATCTCATTGCAATTTTTTTTTTTATCAATATTACCTAACTAGTTCAATGATATTTAAAAACTGACAATTAAAATTTAATATTATCTGTTTTTGTAGGCGATGCCCCGTCACTGGATGAGACCAGACATCGTGACTACGCAACTAGGTCAGCAGTGCGGGTCGAAAGGCACGAAACAGGAGCAGAGCATGATGATATTGATGATGTGATTAGGAGCTTTAAAAATAGGAAGAAGAAAAAGAAATTCGATAATGTAAAATATTGTATTATTGTAAGACAAACGTTACCAATGACCATACTTGGAACGTTTTTTGCGTTATATAAAAAACTCATTTATCATACTATTTTTATGTCAAGCATTAATTGCAATGTTTCCTTGCATACTTTTTGTTGAATTGTTTTTTTATTAGTTATTGAATATTTTTTTATGCTCATGAAAGTAAAAAATGAAATATAGATTGGGTATTGGGGAATTGAGAGTGATGTGCGGGGGGAGGGGCCATAAGAGCTTCCACCCTTACGTGGTTGGCCCTGTTTAGTAGAGAATAATTTATTGGAGCGATTTAATCTTGGAGCAAACCTCCCTCAATCCAGCATAGCAACAAAAAAGTCACTGTTGACTTAGTTGCTACTCTTTCAGATCGTGGGAGGCTTGTTCCAAGTTCATGCGACTCCAATAAATTGTTCTTGAAACGAAGAGGAGCTTATTCAGGTATTTTTTGACATTTTCAACATATGTTCTAACATTATCATAAGAATGCATCTTAGAGTAAAAAATACTACATCAATTACTTGTATTTATTGTATAGACAATGATGGATTTTAATTGACTTGGCAGTGCAGGTACAAATCCTCTTGCATCATGAGCAATACAACTTGTCAACCAGGGTCATGTCCAGGATATTTTTGCTTGTGCGTTTGACCAGGTTCGTAATGTCACATTTTGTAAGTTCCTTTACAGTTCATAATTCAATATTAAGCTTGTTCATGATTATTATCTAGGTTTTTTGTATGTGTTTTTTTCATCTATTTGATTGTAAGCAACTCTGCATGTTTCCTGTTGTTCACTATGATTTCTCCCATTACCACTCCCAGGATGAATCCGACTTTATTGTTACATAGGTTACTTTATTGTTACTATGATTTCTCCATTTACGATTTCATAGGTTACATCATATAAAGTTGTCAATCTCAGGTTGGTGATGAGCTTTAGTTCTCTAGATTTGGGGCTTTTCTGATATTTTCTCCCTCATGTCATTCCTGCATCACCTCGTTGTTTGAGCATGCCAATTGTCTACCACTTGTACCAATTGGCACATGTCAATCCCCGAGTGGTGCCACATTTCACCTATTTTCAATGAGAGTTTAGGGTTTCTCTAACATATCTTCAGAAATTCGATTCAGTGCTTGCTTGAATATTGTCACATAATACTCATGGTTTGGATTGATGAGCATGTTCTGAATGGTTGGTTGATTCATAAGAACCACCCATATAGTCATCTTGAGATATTTCAGAAATTTTCTCGGGTTTCCTTTTTCACCGTTTCTAGTGGGTGGGATGGTGTGGGGTGATCCATCAATACTGGTGCTCTTGTAGTAGGAAATTTGTTTTTGGGGATATAAAGGAGCATTTGATGTAGATATCCCATTGGATGCATTCATAGATGGGCATGAGAGGTCTAGAATTTAAATTAAAAATATGCAACCTCTAGCATGGCAACCTGAAGGCTGCGAGAGACACTGGTTAAAGATTGTTTTGTGGTGGCCTTAATATAGCCGTGATTTCTTTCTATTATCTTAATGCAAATATATAGTCCGGTCTCATTAAAATGAGGATTGTGGTTGTATTTCTCTTTGGTTGTTTCTCTCTTAATGCTCCAGAAGTTGCCAAAAGTTGCGATAGTTGTTTAGTTTGCCTGCTACAACTTAAAAGTGGTTTTTAGCAATGGGAGTCATGTTTTTTAAGGTTCATACTAATATGAAGATCTTGTAATTCTATATTCAGCATAAGAGAAGATGGCCTCTGCTTTGGGCGGTATGACAACAATTGCCACATCTACCTCATTGGGTAACAATGGAAAGGAGAAGAAGTTGGGTGCAATGTTTGATAATTATGGCAGACAATTGTCTTCTCTTTCAGTTTTTTCACCCATTTCCTTTAATCGCTCAAGCAGAAGAGGGACTCCGAGATTACGCGATAGAGAGAAGGTAGTTAATACAAGAGCTATAGAAAAGGAGTTGTACTTCAACAAGGATGGCTCAGTGACAAAAAAATTGCAGGTCAGAGAAAAAATTATGTTTAAAGGAAGGTCCCCTGCACGTGAAACTTCACTGCGGTGGATCTTTCCTTGTCCACTTATATTCGATTTTAATGTGTTATTTTCATTTTTCATGGAGGGTTGTTATTTTAGATGTGTGCTCTGGTTTTCTTTTTAACGTTGTATTAGTTCCCCTTCTTAAATGTCTTAGATTTGGTAGGCATAATTTGAAAACTCAAAGGTGAAAGGAAACATATTTGTTACCCAATGGTCTAAAAGGAAAGGGTTATGGCTGAGTCAAATTTTATTGTTATTGACAGTGTAATGAAATGTATCTCAATGCTATGGTTTTGGCCTTTTTATTGGTTGAATTAGAGGACCCAGTTGAAAATATTGGGGCCAAGTAGGTCGGTTTTCCTTTTTGCTGATGGTTTGGTGTATCTAATTGAATTAGTTGCCTAAGGTATTTTTGGTTGCAAACTCCTTTTCATTTTTCATACAGTATTGGCCTTGTGGAATACATTTGATTGTGTGGTCTTGTTAGATCTACAATATTTGTAGTTGTTTAGTCTTATGGCCGAGGTGCACTTTTATTATGGAAATAGTTGATGCAATATTGTCATTTAATCCTTACTGCAGGGTAGCATGTTGAGAAGTTTCTTGTGAAACATTTGGTATTGAAAATGACACTTGATCCTATACAACATCATGCACTTGACTTCAAAATTCATATTCAAAGTGTGTCAGACAATTCTTGCAAAATTTCAAATATTTATGTTGTTTTAAACCATTATCTTTTTCATGTATTGGATGCTGAAAATGTGAAAAAGACTTTGGTATGAAACCAATTGGTGAATAATTTCCAGCAAAACAACCACTTCCAAGACATGATTTAGAAGTAGAACATATGTACTTATGTAGCATAGAAAGATATCCTTGATGCATTGTCAATGTTTGGCTAGGGTTATTTTTGGAGAAAATAACTCCTTATTCCTAGAATAGTGATCTTCAATACAAGTAAATGCCAGAGAAGAGAGATCATCGTGTGACACAACAAAACTGAAATTGGACCCCCAAGGAGAGCTGGTGTGTCTACAATCGCTCTGTCAGCATTTTCCCTTGGTTTACCCCGTTCTTTTCCTCCAGCCTAAGTCTTAATTGACTTCTTCTTTCTTCGGGTTTATTTATCAAATTCATAGAATTTGATAAATAAATACCATCCACAATGGTTGGACTTTAATTTATATTCCCGAATTTATATTATCTCCAAGCCTTATAACCAATGTTTAACTTTCAACACTTTGTATTTATACTCCACGTTTCTTTTTAAATAAATAACTTGTAATGAACTTTCGGCTCTATATTTCACCACCCGGCCTTACAACAATCACGCTCCAGACTTATGCTAATTATCCGCCAATCGTTTAATTAAACAATTTCATTATACTCCGGCCCCACCTATATATATCAATAACCAATCAAACACTCGCATCGTACCTGGCTATCCTCCGCACACCTTAGTTAACCTCCGGGCAAGTTCAACGTGCGACCACCGTCCGATGGCCCTTCTCCAAATCAACGACTCTTGGCAATTTCGCTCGGCTTCCAACGTCGGGCTTTAACGTGCGATGGCGTGGGTTAAACGGTGGTTTTCCGGGGTCACTTCGCCACGTGTCGCATTCCCTATGGAATCGCTCGCGAATAGGAAATACCGCCTACTCCGCAAAAGCGGTACGATATGGGCAACCTGCTTTTGTGATTCCGCTCGTGGTTTTGGTAGAGGGCTTGACCACGGGTGCATGTCTGGTTCCGCTATCCTTTTGTTTGTTAACTCATGTCCAATCCTCGGTTCAGGTTCCGAAAGCACAACAATTTTGTCTCTTTATTAAGCGGGATTTTAATATGTGTATTATCAAAGAAAACCAACACAAATTTTATAAGAAAATTGTTCAAAAGTCGAGCCCGCCGGACTTCAAACGGCGATAAACCATAATTCAAACCAAATTCGTGTTCCAAAATAGCCTGCTGACGTCGGCCAATTTTGTGACGCGAAAACCAAATGAATTTCGCCCTAATCTTTTTCGGGTCCGAAGTTGGCTGGCGTACGGAGGGAGAGTTGTGACGCGAATTTCTTATCAAATTCGCCCTAATCTTTTTCGGGTCATTTTCATTGTTCCCCGCCACCCTTTTGACTTTGTAAATAAAACAAATTGCGTATGTGTCATTTTCATTGTTCCGTGCGCTAGCCAGTCTTCCATGCAACAAAATTCAAAAACCAACTGTTAACGCTTGCTGACCGTTACCTTGCTGAAGAGAATTGAAGCCGAGTATTTCAGGGTTCTTCTGTCATAACCAGCGCCTATTTAAACACATTTCATTTCCCGTAAACAGGTATTTATTCCAATTCCCCGCTAAACTCTGTAAAAAATCCTAGTTTTAGTTTTAATTCTGCACTAAGGTCTGAAAAGAAGTTCAGTTTGGTCTTTTTCGTTCCCAGAACTGCAATTATATTCCCAAAACTGGTAATTGTGCCCCTTTTCCACAAAAACCCCGAAATTCCATTTCTGAATCCACAAGAACCAGAAATGGAAGTTCCTGTAGCCCTGAATGTCGTGCCCATCAATGCCCCTCACAAGGACTTGGATTATTTGCCTTTAGCCGATATGGATTTTCAAATTAAGGACTTGCGTCTCAGTGAGAATCCTCTTCAAATATTTTGCCACTGCAGAGACAATTATTTGAATGGTTCTGACATCTTTGGACTTTGGGAATCAAATCTTCCTATGTACCTTCTCCCCTCAGTCCATATTTTTCCCGAGTTAATCCATTATTGCTACGCAAATTATGATCCCAACCAATGAGCAGTTTTATCCCCAAGTCAAACTGTCCTTTTCCCAATAACTGCTCAGTCCATAAATGAAATGCTACAATTCCAACCTGGTCAAGCTCTCACTCCCCTGTCCATGGTTGAATTACTTGAGAAATCTACTAAGTTATCCCAAGAAGAGTTAAACCGCCTATGCCAAACCTTCATGTTACCAGAGCATCAGCCTAAAAACCCTCCCCCTTATGGTTATGCTTTCTTTACTGATGAGGGTAGAATTATTTTAGACATGATATCTTCCATAATGGGCTTCAATACTAGTGAGTATGTTGATCACTTAACCCTAGTATTGTTATCCATTTTTACCCCTGGACAGCCTCCTGCTGTCAAGTACGATTTTGCATCTTATATTGCTGACAAAATCCATGATCAATTCATGAGATTTGAGAATGAGAGAGTATTTAAGTATTCTTCTGTCATATATCATCTCATGATTTACTTTCAGTCAGAAAATTTCCCTTTTTATGTTAAGAAACTTGATGCCAAAGGGAATCCTAGGTCAGTCATCTTTTGGTCTGCCATTACTCACAATTCCTTTGATTCTCCTTATTCCTATAATGAGTTTGTCGACCTTTTTGTTCATCCCGCAACTACCTTGTTGACAGGAGTCTCTCCTCCTAGAATTAACAATGAAATCAAGAAAATCCTTCAGCTCTCAAAGCATTACAAGATAGGTGACTGGTACCTATATCAAAACTACACAGAGATCAGGATATATGGATGTGAATTATGCCCATTCAAACGGCCCAAGTATGTCCCAATGAGACTCTTTGCATTAGAATATTTCAGGCAGATGAATAATTCAGATATAATTCATTTTTGCAATGCAAAGAAAAAGGCTCAACTCAGGATCAAGAGCCAATTAGGTCCTTTCATTTGTAACTCTAGGGAAGCTGGACAGGAAGCCGAAAGGATTTTAGAAGACCATCTCAGACTACAAAAGAGTTTCTACTGGGTGCCTTATGATCCAAACAACTTTATCTGTGATAGAAGAATGAAAAATAAACAGTCACCATACATCCATCAAAGAATCCCAGAAATAGAACAATATGCTAATATGGATGAATGGACAGAAGGGACATTGGTTGAAAATGATAGTGAGCAGGTCAACGTTGAAAATGTAATGAAATATCTTGAAAAGATACTTGACCTAGATTCTTTTGGACAGGTGCAGGGATCTTCTTCAGCCAGGACTTTACAACAAAATTTGCAGGAGATTAGTACAGTAGCAGTAGAATCTAAAGGAAAAGAAAAGGAGCCTGATATACAAATAATTGAAAAATTCATAATGACAACGCAACCAGAGACTTCTAAAGAACAAGTTCAAGGACAAATTCCTCCTACTCAGATCAGTGAGCCAGAAATTTCTATTTTACAAACTCCTCTGAATATAGAAAAGGGCAAAAAGAGAGAGGCTGAAACATCTACTCCTATTGGTGGCTCTTCTGAACAGCAAGATGTTAAAAGGCAGAAATTAACTCCCCTTCCAGAAGATGAATCATTTCAGGAAATCCCTGACAGCCAGGGAAGAGAAGGCAGTCAGCAAACAGATATAGGTAGTGGGACATCCACTAATTTTCAAAAACAGGGAATACAGGGGCAACAAAGTGCAGAAATATCTTCTTTCAAACCTCCAATAAAAACTGCCTGGTACATCAAAAGAACATTCACCAATATAAAGGCCAGGAACGATCCACTTAGACTTAAAGTGTACAACCAATATTTGAAGATGGCTCCGAAAAATCAAGAAAGATTGATGTCAGCTTATGACATCCAACAGGGTAGGATGTTAATGAGCCATTTGAAGCCCAAGGTGCAGCAGCCTCAGACAGCTGCAGATTACGTTAGGACTAATTTTGAAGTCTTAGTAAAGGATATCCATCCTTTAGATCAAATTGAGCTACACAAGCAAATAGGTGAGATGATTTATTCTACTCTAACGGATAAATCAATGATGACCCATAATTTGCAGGATTCTTTGGATAATACTAATACACAGCTGCAGCTTGAAAAAGCCTCCTCCCAGGCTAAGGATAATAGAATCAAAACTTTAGAGGAAATAATCATTGGTTTGGGTCATAATCCTAAAGATGTGAAAGGTATTGAAGCTTTGATCAAGAGAAAAGATGATGATATTGCAGCTCTGAGAAAACAATTAAAGTTACCGGCCTTAAGACATCCACAGACTGCAGAAATCATCAAACAAAATTCTGAGGAAGAACTAATGGATTTGCTCTCAAAATTGAATGAGCAACTTACTGCAACTGAAAAAGAGCTTGAGAATGCATTAAAAGATAAGAAGGCAAATATTCTAGTATCTACAACAGGAGTAGTGACAGGTACAACAACAACAGGTCAGCCAGCAGAATTGTCACAGAGCAACACTGCAAATTTGAACACTAATGAATTAACAAAGTCAATGGAAGATATGAACATTCAGGCCATAGAGCTTCACAAAACAAAGGAACAATTGGCCACTCTAGAACATAAATATGATCTTTCAAAAATGAGTGTTGCTGATAAAACAAGAGAAGTGAACAAATTAGAAAAAACAGTCAAAGCATTGGAAAATGATCTCACATTGGAGAAACCTTTAAAAGAAATAAATGATATTCTTTGGGATAATATCATTCAATTAATAAAGGATGTTTGGTCCTCAATTCAGATAATGGATGAACAGAATAACTTAGTTAAATTGGCTCTGGATGAGATTGAGAGATCAAGACAAGAGTTGGGAAATATGCCAGAAGAGGCCAATAGACTTATACATTTTTTGAATACTCAGACTAAGAATCAACTTGTAGAAATTGATATTCAGGACAGGACCGGAACAATTCTGGAAATAAAGAAAGTTTTTACTAAAAGAACTCTGGTACAGAATTTAGAACGAAGGTGCTCAGATATGCAAGAAGAAATCATTGCCTTCAGAGAAAGATTGAATATTTTGTTAAATAGAGGATTTCCCAGTCCTATAGTTGTAGAAGATAAGCTAATGGACCTTGATAGTTATGTTGAAAAATTGGACAAATATGCTGATAATCAAGCTAGTTCTTCAACCAGTTCATCAACAGCAGCATTGCCTACAGGGAAAAACCTTCATGACAGATTGGAGAATTTATTTTTTCTTGAGCATGAAGTAAATCATTTGTTCCCAAATCAGCCCGATTTCTTCAGATATACTAAGGCTTATGAAACACTAAGAAAGTTGCAAAGGACCAGACTGCCAGAAGTTCAATGGTGGGAAGAAATGATGGAACTTTTGTAAAAAATTATCCTTATATAATTTTTTTCCTATTTACCACAGTATATCATGATAAAAAGGATAAAAGGATGAACAAAGGTCAAAGAGTATCAGAGCAGTTAAAGAGTATCAGTGAAATGAAATAATCAACATAGAATTACTAAAGAGGACAACAACAAGCCAAGATATAGGGCCTGCCTCCAGCACATTCTTAAAAGAAGGAAACAACACAACATCAGTTAACATTTTTCTTATCTACGAGACAATCTATCTCTATATTGTTGTAATGACTTCATGGACTATTTTACTTCATATAATATATTAAAAACAACGTTTTTTCTCTTGTGAAAAAAAATGATTAATGTTTATCACTCTGCCTTCAAAACTAGCGATGTTGGTCTATGTTGTTGGTTTATTGATATGGTCTGATGGTCTTCCTCACATGATTAGCGTTTTTCTCTGTTCATGGATTTTAGGTACTTTAATTTGTATTTGGAACAATGGACGTCGGTATTCTATCTGTTGCTTTACTATTCTACATACCGCTATTTCACTTTCTTATAGATGCCTCGGGCATATTTGGATGCTTTCTCGGATTGTCGATAATCTCCATGTGGACCGTTACTGGGTTTAATATCAAGTCCCTGTATGTGACATGGGGTATTTTTCTATCACTGTCTGGGGTGGGACTTCCACTTTTCTGGATGGATATTTGGGTTCCAATCTTCAGATGTGAAAATGTAATGACTTCATGGACCGTTTTACTTCATATAATATATTCAAAACAACGTTTTTTCTCTTGTGAAAAAAAAATGATTAATGTTTATCACTCTGCCTTCAAAACTAGCGATGCTGGTCTATGTTGCTTGTTTATTGATATGGTCTGATGGTCTTTTTATATTTTGGACATATCACACTCCTCACATGATTAGCGTTTTTCTCTGTTCAAGGATTTTGGGTACTTTAATTTGTATTTGGAACAATGGACGCCGGTACTCTATCTGTTGCTTTACTATTCTACATATTGCTATTTCACTTTCTTATAGATGCCTCGGGCATATTTGGATGCTTTCTCAGATTGTCGATAATCTCCATGTGGACCGTTACTAGGTTTTATATCATGTCCCTGTATGTGACATGGGGCATTTTTCTATCATTGTCTGGGGTGGGACTTCCACTTTTCTGGATGGATATTTGGGTTCAAATCTTCAGATGTGAAAATGTAATGACTTCATGTACTGTTTTACTTCATATAATATATTCAAAACAACGTTTTTCCTCTTTTAAAATTTCATTTTTTTTTTTAAAATTGAACCTTCCGTCGCAATTCCGACGTCTCGTAAGTGTCGGAATTGCGACAGTTTACAGACGTCGGAAGAGCGACGTTCAAAACGTCGAACCACATTTTGTCATAATTGTGACAGTTTACAGACGTCGGAAGAGCGACGTTCAAAACGTCGGACCACATTTCGTCGTAATTGTGACAGTTTACAGACGTCAGAAGAGCGACGTTAAAAACGTCGGACCACATTTCGTCGTAATTGTGACAGTTTACAGACGTCGGAAGAGCGACGTTCAAAACGTCGGACCACATTTGGTCGGAAGTACGACAGTTTATTGAGGTCGGAAGTGCGACGGATTAGTAGACGTCGGAAGAGTGACGCTTGTTTGGAAGCGTCGGAAAAGTGTCGATACTGCGACACTTTTTAGTTGTGTCGGAACTGCGACGGTATGGTAAACCACGGTTTGCCCGCCCTCTAACTGTCGCTCCTGCGACGACAATGTGTCGGAATAGCGAC
>CM076575.1:1440453630-1440520619 GCA_034641835.2 Pinus albicaulis | reverse complement strand
CATTGTGCTCTCCGTACAAACCCTCCCGGTGCATCTAATTATTGTAGCACACTGGTGCGCTACATAGACTCAGCTTCGATGTGTCATAAAAACCTGCACCAAAACTAAAACAACCTTAGTGCACTTGGAAGAAACAGCCCGGTGCACCTCAAAAACCCGCGCACCGGAACAGGGTTAAATAAAAAAAAATTGGGGCAAAAAAATCTGCATTTTCACTTCTTCAGTGCTCCAAAACTCTCAAGCATCGGTGTAAATTTCCCTTGTGTGAGGTGCCCTGCCATCGGTGCTCCCATTGTACCCACTGCTGTCGTCTATTGCCCACCATCTTGATTTTGAATTTTGGAAAACGGTGGGCAAATCTAGTTTTGCAAATTCTTCAGCAAATATGCCTCCTCGACGCCCAAATGTACATGTATTTCACTTATTTCTCCATAATTAAACTTTTTAGTGGATTAGTTTTGTAAAAAACTTAAAATTTACCCTTAAAAAAAAATAAAAAAATAAAAATAAAAATCCAGCGCGGTGCGCTTGAGCCGTTCGGCTCGTGCCGGTTTGCGGTGCTACCTGTAAATTTACAGGCCGCACCGCGACTGATGCTTACGGTAACCGCACTGGTTTCGGTGTAGTACCGAAATGGCGCACCATGTTTTTTTTTTTTTAAATACATAAATTACGGTGCGGTCGGTTAACTGGCCGCATCGTTGACTATGTCCAAGTTCTGGAGGGTGGTGCGCTGACCAAACTATGTGCCTTGAGGCGGATAGTTTGGTCAACGCACTGCCTTCCGGACACTAGTCCATAGTCAACGGTGCGGTTATGTAAACGACCGCATCGTTGACCATGTACTGATGTCAGGAGGGCGGTGCACTGACTAAACTATACGCCCCGGGGAACATAGTTTGGTCAGCGCACCGCCCTCCCGATATTGGTACATAGTCACCGTTGCGATCGGTTATACCCCGGGGCGAGTAGTTTAGTCAACGCACTGCCCTCCCGAATCAACGGTGCGATCGGTTAAATGATCGTACCATTGACCATTAACTAATGTTTAGCGGTGCATTGACGTAATTATCCGCCCCAGGATGGATAGTTTCTTCAATGCACCATAGGAGAAAGTATAGTTCATGATGTGCGGTGTGTTGAAAATTTCCAAGCGCACTGATTTTTTTATTTTTATTTTTATTTTTAAAAAATTATATATATATATATACATGTCTCATTTGATAAAAAAATTGTATTTAATATGTGAATCATTCAGCGATGTCAAAGGAGAGAAGAGAGGGAACAACAGGAACATATGGCGGACCAGTATAACGTGGTTCGCTTATGGGAGGCATGAGAAAGGGAGAGACTTATGTGCCCTCACCCTATTACGATAGCCACCCAGGCACTCCGAAGGGAGGTAGGCCTCCTCAAGTTCTATGAGGAGACTACATCCCTGAGGGGCCATAATGGGTTATTGCGACAACTTATCTTCAGGTGGAATGCCCACCGACAGGCTTTCCAGGTTGGTCCTAACTAGTGGTACGCGCCCACTGAGGAGGACATGTATTTTATTACTGGCCTATATAGGAGAGGGTAGGATTTTTCCTCGTTCCAAGAGGTCCTCATCGACTATGCAACATGGAGTCAGTTGGTGTACTCCCAGAGATACATTAGTGTCGATATACTGTCTCCTGCAGATTTTCAGGTCTCCCGTGGTCAGTTACATATTAATTCGTTTGGTGGAGAGGAGGTGAGGTGCCTCTCACTACTACTGTCGACCATTTCACACCATACCAGTGACGGGAAACGCCTTAGTTGCCTGCTTTTATTTTATGTTGATTCTTTGTTACACATGTTATGACTTGTGAGGTGGTCTACGATTTTTTTTGCGGCAGTTCTGTATAGCTTTAGATAGATGTCGTGCTCAGGCACAAGGGAGGGTGAACTTCCCTTTTGCTTCAGAGATATTTTGTTTATTTTTTGAGAAGTTTCCAGATACAAAGCCTACTTTTGTTTGGCTGCCTTGTAGGCCGATACTGCATGTACGTATGCAGATGTGGGGCCAGATGATGCCCAAGAGGGGAGATTCTGACTTTTCTGTGAGGATATCTCATGATGCACTGGAGTTCCTATCCAATGTTGATGATCATGCCTTCATTATGGTCTCATGTCCGTATGTTGGTTTGGATTGGTGAGGGTGTGCCAACATCCTCTTCACAGTTGATGAGCCGCCGGATAATAGAGGTAATATTAGTGTTTTCTTTAAATTTATTGTAACATGTTCTTTAACTTGTTTTTATTAAATTGTTTAATGAAATTATCTAATTATTGTTGTGTACTTATATATATTTTGTAGATATTGGTTCATTTGTTGGCGATGAGATGCCACCGCCACCAAATGATCCAGGTGTAGATCCCGATGACGATTGGGATATGGAAGATGCAGAGGATCAAGCCAGACGTGATAGACCTGGTCCTCATGATCATGCGTAGATACCGACAGGTGTGAGGTGTAGGCCTGACACTAGATTTAGGATGGAGTTGGGCGATCAACTCTGCCGACTCCTAGTGGAGGAGGGAGTTAGGCTGACCACTATCAGAGAGATACAGGTTGATGATAGGTTGGCAACAATACGGAGAGGCATGCCACGTGATATGTTGATAGTGATGCGGCATGTTGTTGGAGCTACCAGCTTAGTGGCGCGGTTGAGGAGGGTCGGTTGACGTAGGCACGGTGGGGATGCAGTACGTCGATATTCGAGCATCGCATCATATGATGATCACGATCAGGGGAGTGATCATCGTTCACCTCGTGCCAGAGATTAGTAGCCTGCAGCATCCAGCAGTCATGATCATGAGCAGGCTGGATCATCCACGTCAAGTCATCATGATAAGTCTACATCATCCAATAGTCATGATCATGAGCAGGCTAGACCATCTACGTCGAGTCATCATGAGCAGCCTGCAACATCCAACAGTCATGATCATGAGCAGTCTAGACCATCCATGTCGAGTCATCATGAACAACTTGCAACCTCCAGCAGTCATGATCATGAGCAGACTGGACCATCCACGTCGAGTCATCATGAGCAGGCAGTTGATCCTGATCAACACGAGGCACCTCCAGATCAGCAGGGACGTGATGATCGACATCTATCTGAGCATGTCGAGGCTGCACCATTGACTGAGCAAGCCTCAACTAGTACTACTATTGATGTACCACCAACTGATATTTGATATTTATATGTAGTTATATTACAATTGTATATTTTTCACACACACACACACACACAGATATATATATATATATATATATATATATATATATATATATATATATATATATATATAATGTTCATGTTGCAGTTGTACTTAATTTACATGTTGGTGATCATCATGATGTGTATATTGTTAGGTCATGTTAGATATGTTCATTTAATGTGCAACTAGCAGATAGATATGTATGTGATAGAAGTTATTTGACATGAGATGTATATTTGATGTTTGTGTTGTGATGATGTTATACAATGCTTTTGTTTTGTTAGATGATCATGATCACGATGATTAGATGATGTTAGCGAATTTGAATGTGTTTTTTAGTCGAATATGATGTTTGTACGATGGTTATCATGATTATGATGTTTATTTTTAATATTAAATCATGATATTTACTAAATATTATGTCGTGATTGTAATTGTAATTTTAATTTTAATTATATGTAAAATTGTAAAATTGTAATTGTATGTAAAAGATTTGTAAAATTTTAATTTTAATTGTAATATTTAATTTATTGTGAAATGATTGTAATTGTAATTGTATACATGTAAAATTGTAAAATTGTAATTGTATGTAAAATTCTATAATTGTAATTGTATGTGAATTTGTAAAATTGTAATTGTAATTGTATGTAAAATATTTGTAAAATTTTAATTGTATTAATGTGAAATGATTGTAATTGTAAAATAGTAATTGCAATTTTTTATTTTATTATTATTATATATATATTATTTTATTTTTTATTTATTTTTAATTATTTATTTATTTTTTCGCTTGCCCGCGGTCGCTCTCGCAGTCTGCTCCTCAGCTCTCAATCGCGCACATGGCCCCTTCACAATCAACCTCGAAGGTGGCCTCTCCCTTGGATTAGGCCCAAGCTTTCTCGGCTCTTATTAGCTCCTTAGATCTGCCCCACCCTAGGCCGACAATCTCTAAATTTGTAAAGAAGCTCGATGGCATTCAAGAGGTCTCCCTTCGTCCGAATATTCCGTGCATGGCTTCCTTTTCTCTAGCTGAAAAGGGTATCATATGTCAATTTACTGGGTGATGGCCCTCCCCAAAGACTGTTTAGAAATAGGTTGAGCGTAACTGGGAAGACAAAATCAATGGCAAAAATTTTATTCATTTATGCGGCAGAGGCTACTTCACATTCCACTTTGAAACAAAAGAGGACAAGGATTTGATCTTCAGAAATGGGCCTTACTTCATGGACACCAGAGGTCTCTATCTCAACAAGTGGACGCCTCACTTCGACCCTGAACTTAATGTGCCAAATGTCGTCCCAGTGTGGGTGTGCCTTCCTCATCTTCCTCTGCACTGTTGGGGGGATGACTTTGTTCGTGCGATTGGAAACGCTGTCAGAAAATTCATTGATCGAAGCAAACCTAAAGACAATATGCAAGCCTGTGCTAGGATCTGCGTTGAAGTGGATCTGGGTAAAGGCCTCCCTAAAGCAATCAAGCTAAAAGTTGACGAATGGACCCACATTCAGTAGCTCAAATACGAAAAAATCCCTTTTAAATGCAAGGTATGTCACGAATATGGCCACTTTTCTAATAGATGTTCTAAAGTTATTGATATTGAAAGCCCCTATTGAGATGCACAATGAAAAAAAAAAATTTCTAACCCTAGAAACTCCAGCAACTCCTTAACCCCCTCCGTTCCCCCACTTGCCCCTCCTCTTTCTCTCCTCAGCCCTTCGATCCCTCCCTCCAACTTGTTGATCCCCCTAACCCTCCCCTCAATGCCTCTCTAGCCTCATCCAATCCCTTCTCCTCCCTTGCTCCCTCCGAAGATGATCCCCCCAAGCACACTATCCCCTCTCAGATTGCCTCCCCTCATCTCTCCCCCATTAATCCTGATCGTCCCTCCTCTTCCTAAAACCCTCCTCCACCCGAATCACTAGAAAATCTGTAAAAGAACATGGAGCCACTTTGGAAAACCCTAAGAAAACTGGGCCTGGAAGGAAGCCATCCAAGCAACACAGAGATGAAACTACTTAAAAGGATATTTCCCTCGGAAGTCAGAACCCTATTGAAACCTATATCTTAGGGAAAAATAGCAAAGACTCAGTACAAAAGGAGCAAGGAGGGAAGCCAAGCTCTCGCTCTGCTTTCCTGAAATGATGAAAGCTCTCTCATGGAACTGCAGGGGTTTAGGGTACCCCTCAAAAACTTCAGCCCTAAAAGATCTAATGAATCAGGAAAAGCCAGATATAATTCTCCATTAGGAAACTAAGCAGGGAGATCTATACATGAAAACAATTCTCATCAGAATAAAAAATCACTCGGGCGCCCACTCTGAATCTAGGGGTGCCTCGGGTGGTCTCGCCACTATTTGGAATCAAAGTGTTTGGAAGAAAAAAAGTTCAGCAAAAACACAAAACTGGATCAAATTGACCCTACAGAACATTAAAGAGAGCATTGAGGTCATCATTTACAATGTCTATGGTCCCAACCATTATAGGGATAAAGCGATATGTTGGGATGCTCTAAAAAATGACATTGATAATGAAGACAGTAGCAATATCATCATTGGAGGTGATTTCAACTTAATCCTCCATGAAAATGAAAAAAGAGGTGGTTTCTTCAACCCGAACCCCTCCAAAGACCTGCTTGAGATCATCATTCAAGACCATGAATTGGTTGATATTGTCCCTAAAAATCGCAAATACACTTGGAGCAATCGCAGAATAGGAGGGGGAAACATCATGGAGCGTCTTGACAGTTTCTTGTGGCTATCCCTCTCCTATCATCTTTCTCTGTTGCCTCTTCCAACATCCTCTCTTCCTCCGCCTCCGACCACTACCCCATCACCCTCTCCCTTGGTGACTAGCCCTCTCTCGGCCCCCTCGCTTGTTGTGTAACCAGCTCCAAAAATAGAAGAAAAGAGATATCAAAGCCTTAGAAATAAGCCACTTCGAGGGGGAAACCTCCAATACATTACATAAATGAACAATTCTTGGATGATACAATTTACAAAACCTCCTTTCTATATATAGGAGTCCATGGGGCCATAATGTAATCCTAGTGGGCCACAATGTAATCCTAGTCGACCTAACAATAATAATTTAAGGGCACAATAATAATAATATGGGGGTTACAAGGGTACAATAATAACAATAAGGGGGTTACACTAACAACAATAAGGGACTATACTAGTAATAGGGACCTAACATGCCCCTCTCCTTCAAAAAAGTGTTGTCCTCAATGCTTGAGTAGCTCTGGGTGCTTCTGTATAAAATTCTCATCCTCCCATGTAGAATCTTCAGTGGTTAAGTTCTTCCACTTGATGAGATACTCTGAAATTGATCGATTCCGTAGTTGTCGAGTTCTTGTTTCCATGACCGCTTCAGGTTCCAATATGATTTTTCCTTCCTCATCAAGTTCTCGCAATATTGTTTGAACTGGAAGATTTTCACCTATAACCTTCTTTAAGCATGAAACATGGAAAACTGGATGTACTCGCGAAGAAGCAGGAAGCTCAAATTTGTATGCCATAGTACCAATCTTTTGCAACACCTTGTAAGGACCATAGTACTTTGGTGATAATTTATTATCCTTCTTAGCTTGCTTGAGGGACATTTTTTTGTATGGTTGTAGCCGTAAAAATACCCAATCTCCTACATCAAAACTTCTCTCGCTGCGATGTTGATCTGCCTGTTGTTTCATTCGATTTTGTGCCAAATTCAGGTTATCCTTTAAGAGTTGGAGAACTTCTTGCTGATGCTCGATGTGATCTTCGACTGCTTGAAACTTCGAATTTTCCCTTAAAGATGATGTAATCGATGGTGGATGATATCCATAAAGTGCCATAAATGGGGTCATTTTTGCTGCAGTATGGAAGGAAGTGTTATACCACCATTCAGCGAGAGGTAACCACTTGACCCATTGCGTTTGTTTATCAGATACAAAACAACGAAGATATCCTTCCAAACATTTATTTACTATCTCTGTTTGACCATCAGATTGAGGATGATAAGATGAGCTATGAGCTAATTGAGTACCCAAACAAGAAAATAACTCCGTCCAAAAATTTCTCGTAAAAATGGGATCTCTGTCGCTCACAATAACCCTTGGGCTTCCATGTAGCTTTTGAATTCTATCCATAAATGTAGTAGCAACTGTACTTGCTTTAAATGGATGAGATGATGCACAAAAGTGTGCATACTTGGTAAGTCTATCAACTACCACCATGATGACACTCTTTCCTTCGGACTTAGGTAAACCTGTGATAAAATCCATTGAAATCTCCTCCCAACGTTGACTTGGAATGGATAAAGGTTGTAGAAGTCTCGGAGTCTTAATTGTCTCAACTTTATTCTGCTGGCAAACCAAACATTCCGCCACAAACTTTTGAATATCAGATTTAAGGCCATCCCAAAAAAATTCTTTCTTCACCCTGTGGTAAGTTTTTAAAAATCCTGAGTGTCCTCCTAAAGGAGAAGTGTGCAATTCCAAAAGAATCTTTTGTTTTAGTTGAGAATTCTTACAAAGATATAAGCGATCTTTGTACCATAAGGAATCAATTTTCCAACTAAATGTATCAGATGTACTAGGATCTTGCTGCAACTTTTGAATGAGTGTCCATACATCTTTGTCCTTCTTCCATTCATCTCTTGCTTCGGTTATCCAATCTGGTTGGATAATAGAAATGGCACAAAGAAATGCTTCCACCTCTTCATTATTTCTTGAGAGTGCATCTGCAACAACATTAAGCTTTGCTTTTTTGTAGATTATTTCAAAGTCATAACCCAACACCTTTGTGACCCATTTTTGTTGCTCTTCTAAAGATATTCTTTGTTCCAAAAAGTGTTTAAGACTATCATGATCAGTTTTTACCTTGAAGTGTCTTCCCATTAGGTAAGTTCGCCATTTATTTAGTGCATGCAATTTTGCTAACATTTCCTTCTCATAAATAGGTTTTTGTAAATACTTTCCTTTGATTGGACGACTTTCAAAAGCAATGGGTCTTCCTTCCTGCATTAAAATAGCACCAATTCCATTTCCTGATGCATCACATTCCATAATAAAGGTTTTTGTGAAGTCTGGCGTAGCTAAGACTGGTGCTAGGCACATTGCCTCTTTAAGATGTTCAAAGGCCTTAGTTGCTTCAGGAGTCCATGAAAATGCATCTTTCTTCAATAATGTTGTTAGAGGTGCTGCTATTCTCCCATAATTCTTAACAAACTTGCGATAATACCCCGTTAACCCGAGAAATCCTCGCAACTGCTTTATGGTTGTGGGGACTTTCCATTCCTTAATGGCTTTAATTTTGTTAGGGTCTACTTTAACACCCTCGTGAGACACAATATGACCCAGATATTCCACCTCTTGTACTCCAAAGAAACATTTGGATGTTTTTGCATATAATTGTTTCTCCTGCAATAGTTTGAGCACCCTGTCAACATGTTCAACATGATCCTTCCAAGACCTGTTGTAGATTAGTATATCATCAAAAAACACTAGCACAAATTTTCTAAGGAAGGGTTTGAAAATGGAATTCATCAACCCTTGAAATGTAGAAGGTGCATTGGTAAGGCTAAAAGGCATGACCAAAAATTCATAATGACCCTCATGAGTTCGAAATGCTGTTTTTGGAATATCTTCAGTCTTCATTCTAATTTGATGATATCGTGAACGAAGATCCAACTTGGTAAAATAAATTGCTCCATGTAATTCATCCAATAATTCATCAATCACAGGAATGGGAAATTTATATTTAATGGTGAGCTTATTGAGCTCCCTATAATCCGGACACATGCGCCATGATCCATCCTTCTTGTGTACCAATACTGCAAGAGCAGAGAAAGAACTTTGACTAGGTTGAATTATACGCGCCTCTAACATTTTTGCAATCATACGTTCAATTTCGCTCTTTTGAACATAAGGATATCTATAAGGCATGATGTTTGGAGGAACACTTCATGGAATAAAATGAATAGCATGATCATGATCGTGAATAGGTGGGAGTCCTTTGGGAGTTTCAAACACCTTGGAATGATTGTCCAAGACTTGTTGGAGATCTGCAGAAATAGATGATTTTGATGTTGGAACTTCTAGTGAGCATAATTGTGCAATTATGCCTCGTATTTCTTTCTTTAGAAGATTTTTCATGACATTAGAGCTTATTATCTTTCCCGGCTTCCCTGCAATACCTCGTAATTCGACTTCCTTTCCTTCTGAAAAATAATTTCAAGAAAAGTTCTTGAAAATTAAAAGCTACCGTCCCCAAAGATTGTAACCATTGTACTCCTAGTACAACATCAGCACCTCCCATAGGAATGGAAAGCATTGGACTATTCAATACATATCCCCCCATGGTTAGCTTGATATTATGGCATTTTCCAGAGCAATTTATAGTTCCTCCATTTGCAACCATCACTTGACATTCTGGTGCTGGGTATAGGAAACAATCTAATTCCTTGGCTACCTTACAATGAATAAAATTATGGGTGCTACCTGAATCAATCAACACTATTACCTTTTTCTTCTTGATATGTCCTTCTATCTTAAGAGTTTGAGGAGTGGTGATTCCTGCCAGTGCATTACACGATATGGTCAGACTCATTTCTTCCTCTTCTACGGCTGGTTCCTGGTGTATATCCTCTTCTTGTTCATTTTCTTCTTCCTCTTCATAATCTATGTAAAATAATTTCTTCTTAGCACACTTATGACCTTTAGTGTATTTGCTATCACAATTGTAGCAAAGCCCTTTTGCTCTTTTTTCTTCCAATTGTTGTGGTGTCAACCTTGTAGGTTGTGGAAATCTAGGCGTAGTAACACTTCCTTCTTTATAGAAGTGAGTGGTAGGCTTCCTTGTCGCCATAATTTTACATTCAATTTTTCTTGCCAACCTGAATGCCTTCTCCAATGAATCAGGTTCCAAAACGCGAACTTCATGTTGGATGTTGTTGAAGGGGTAAATCCCTACTAGCCCAGAACGGGTCTAGCAACAATCATCAAATGCTACAGCGCAAGTTCCTAATTGTGAATAAACAGACCAACGATGGAGGCCTACCTGGAGTCTAATGCTATGATTCGTAGAAGGGAGAGTGTTCCCGTTCCTCAGCCTCGGCAGATCACGATCCCCATGATCTCCGTGAATGGACACCTGCACATGCAAGAAACAATACGAATACAAGCATAAAATCCAGAATACGCAACTATATATCAGTCAGAAAGGATATAACTCATCATTATCATAAGTGAAAAACAGAGTGGAACCATAACCAGTAGTCATTCATTAATAATCAATCGAAAGAGAGTACAACCAATGTTCTGATGCTGAGGTCTCCTTCGGAGGGGTCTCCAGTAGTACACGTCTCGCAAAGCCTGCTAGGGATGGGACAAGCCTCTCTTAGAGTCTCTCGACAATAGTCTCCTTGCTTGAGTTTGGCCTTAAGGGAAGAATGAGGGCTCTTGCAGCATTAAGGCTCTTGGGAATTTGAGAACTTGGAGATTCAAGACTTGGGCACTTCAAGACTAGCTTGCAATGGCAATGGGCAAGCTTTTATAGATGGAGGAAGGGGAGTTGGGATCCCTATAATTGTGGGATTGGCCCTATCTTCAAGGAATCTTCCATGAGAGGTGGCAAACCACTTCCCTTTCATGGAACTCCCGGAGCCAAACCTCCCAACTCAAGATAGATAACAGTTTCTGAGTCTGTTGAAACGAAACTTCCGCCATTTTATTTAAAAAACACTCCTTAAATTGGCTGGCGCGACTGCGACTCTGGGACAGAGCGCCAGTTGGCGCGGCCTCTTTGTAGGATTTTCCCCATTGGCGCGAGTGATGAATTGGCTACCCGCGCCAATGCAAAAAGGGATGTTTTTATGGTTTTTTGCAAGGAGATGTCTTCAGGGCAATTGAAGCTCATGTTTAAAGGAATGCAATGATAGTGGTTTCAAGGCATGGCATTGCTCACAGGTCACAGAATGGGCCCTCCAATGTGCAGGATGGGGAATGGTAGGGACGGTGACAAATTACTGTGTAACAGATGCCCCCTAAAGCATGAGGCCCGAGAGAGAGAGAGGGGTGAAATGCTTTACGAGAACGTGTCCAACTGAAACTCCGCCAGCGGAAAACCTGCGTGGAGAAATACAACTGATATCTCAAGTACATGATGTATATGTGGTATGGGCGCAGCCATCCGAAACAGAGTATACAATAATCCAAATCCAAGGTATGGACGCAGCCATCCAGTGAGGATCGATAAATAGACTTAGGTATGGTCGCAGCCATCCAGTGAATAAGTCATGTAAATAATAATCCACAAAATCGAAGCCTGGATTACAACAGACACAATCCAGGGTCTTGCGCTCCATCTCGACCCGAACAAAGTACAAGTTCAAGCATGCGAATATGTGAGCTGAAGTCGAACATGCAAGAACATCGTCTGATTACCAGCCAATGATGAAAGCTGTTAACAGACGCGAGAGGAACCACCAATAATGACGATGGTCCTCAAGGTACTACAGGTACAATCTACGGCATGTGAATCAATGAGATGGCGTCGAACACCCGTAGAATCACTCAATTGGAGGCCAATGATGAAAACCTCACGTCGAATGCGACGAACCTGCCATTGAGGCATGCAGGCTCCAAGGTACCATAAGGGAGTCTCTAGATCAGCTTCCTGGATAATGAATTAAAGTCGACAGGAAGTGACCTTGATCGAAGGTGGGCCATAATGTTTCCCACATCATCGACACGAGACAGAGTAACATAATGTTTTTGTGAATCAGGATCATAGGAGAATTAGAGGAAGGTTGATACTCGCAGAGGTCAACTTCTCTTGAACATATAATGGCACAAATAGTGGTTTTGGCAGTATTTGACATCAACGGATCAGAGGTCATGGTGACGAGGCAATGAGAAAATGAGAGGTCAAAAGGGATTATCCAAACCCATGGAGGCAAAGTGAAGAATGAGATGAGATGTCCCCAACCCGACACGAATGCAGACAAGTGCCATGTTCAAGAGCGACATACTGCCGACATGACAATGATGATGATTCCATTTTCCCCCCACCATTTCTGGCGAGTACCCCAATTATTTTTGATAACAAGCTTGAAGGGGATAACATATGCTTGTAATATAAGTCCGCCCTTCGGGCGAATCCATCCTAGTACATTTAATGAGCCCTAGGAAGGAGGAACTCGGAGAACGTCATTTCGACTGAATCTGATGTCATCAGGGTTTAACGAGTCTGACAAAGGGAGAACTCGGCGTCTTTTCATGTTTAGAGAGTTTGAAAAGACAGCAGAAAATTAAACTCCAAAGGTCCCTTTTCGTAAATAGTTCCTCATATTCGAAAAGGTAGAAAACAATATCCGAGAAAACCTCCTAGTCGTGATAGGCTAGGGTATTCCTTGTTCGTAAATAATCCATCCCAGCCCGAAAAAGGGGTAAACGTATACTTGGTAGATGTCGTTTCGTAGCCACTTTAACGAGATCGAAACGACAAGGGCCTCGACAATCTTTTCATGTTTAGAGAGTCAGAAAAGAGCTGAAAGATGACTCCAAAGTGACTTTTTCGTGTTTTTACCGAGTCCGAAAAATTATAAAATACAACTCGTTTCGCCGTTTACGTTGCATAAAAACCTGTTGCTGCACAGAAAGGCAAGTGTAAAATCCATTTTCGACAAAACATACGAAATTTTAATGAAAAAAAAATGACTTTTTAAACCTAAATAGAGCCCAAAAAGTTATAAATAAGTCTAAATGGTAAAAATAAAATTACTTTTACTTTTTACTTGAGTGAAGAGCAACATTGGTCCATTTACTGTGCAAACTTCTGGCGGCGATTACGACCGATCCGGGCCACCATCCAGAGTTTCGTCAGTTCCAGGTAAAAGGCGCTTCCTCATACTTCATTTCAATCCGTTTTTTAATAGTTTTCCATCATGCAATAGACTTATGTGGCAACTTTTTGAATTTTTAGGGCTCCGCTCATTGGCGCTGGTATCGGGCATGGACCTGCGCCAATGGGATTTTATATGCAAAAGGCTCGCGCCAACTGGCGCGACTGTTCCTAAAACAGCCGCGCCAGCGGTCGAACCCAATTTTCCGCCTAAAAAATCGACATTTTGATCAATTTGAATGAATTTTGAAGTTCAACAGAGATCTAATTAAAGGTTTGTGACCATGTTGATGCAGGAAACCGAGCAGAATGGTGATTGAGTGGAAAGAAAGAGAGCATGGGGAAGAGGACGAAATGGCCATGGAAAATGAGGCCTGCATGAATGCCCTCAGAAACTGCGGGCTCAAGAAATTCTTCCTGACACCTTGTTTACGGGCTCAACCTGAGCTACTTCAGTACCTAGTGAACATTTGGGATGAACGAGAATAAGTATTCAAGCTACGAGACCAGGTGTTGGAACTGGACGTTTCCGATGTGTACTTCATAACCGGACTGTCGCGAAGAGGTCTGGTACCCATACTGACAGGGAGCAGACCGTCGGGTGAGAAAATGGAGGAAGTGATGGCACGAATGTGCCCACGGGCACAAATGGGATCAGGGAGTAAAAAGGTGGATATCCACACTATCCCTGATCTGGCACTACGAGTAGTACTACATACAATCACGCGGGCTACGGGATCGCAGGCACCGCATGAAGCGACGAAAGCCCAACTCTTACTGGCTTCAGAGTGCATGAGTCCCATACTGTTTGACTGGGCCACAGCAGTAAGGATCAACATCAAGAGACAGCTGACGAGATGCAAACAAGCCAAGCTGAAGCAGTTTGGCTACGTGTCCATCCTAGTATCGTTCATTCTGGAACGATTACCAATCTTCCAGGGCCAAGGGGCCGTTGTAGCGGAGCTGATACCACGAGAGCCGAGAATGGATCGTTGGGCAGCACTAATGCCCAGAGCAGGAGGAGGCCAACAGATGTCCTGGAGGCCAGAGTTTTTTGGGTGGTTGTGGCGCCAGTTGATTGTAGTTGAGGACTGGCCTTATGCTGGGACAAACTTTACTGGAGACCCAGATCTCCCACTGCCGGAGGGAGAGGATTGGGACGAAGAGCTGGGTATGATCTGTTTTTATTTTTGATTTTATGATTTTTTGTTAATACATGTCCGTTATGATAGCAGTTACATGCGTATGCAGATGTTGGCCCAGAGAGACTAGCCGGGATGTCTCCTATCGCACGGAGAATTCAGCTCGTAGTTGATCCTCATGAGGAGGGCGCGAAAGGAGGAGATTTGGTTCAGAACCTTGAGGGGATTGCCCGAGGGATTCCGCACTACGCCTGGCTGGCGGATGTACCGTTAGCATATCAGAGACATACGGTGGGAGTGCCTAGTCGCCTCCACCGTCTACTGAGACGCCTAGTGTGTGCAGTGACTTGTTATCATGAGCACCACACAGACTAGCCTCCTATGGTTTTATTTCATGCATATTTTTGAGAGACGTGTCGCCTCCGGATGTAATAAGACGAACATGTATATTTTTTGATCTTATGCGACGCACACTATGTAAATATTTCGATATCTATATATATATATATCTATTTCTGGATGGATCTTTCTACATGTGATGATGTTTTTTATATGCCATGCAAATGCCTAACACAATGTAATCTAATGTATTAGTTGCATAACAAACGACCCAATGAAAAAGTTCACACAAGTGTATTTAATCACACATTTCATTTTTATGCAAGCTTAAAAGCACACATGTACACACATATGCAAACTATGCTTGAAATGAGTTTTATTTTTACGCAAGCTTAAAACACAAACCATGCTTGAAAATGAGGAAAACGGGCATGTCCCCCAGCATGGTGTCTCAATTCGAGGTGCATGCCCCCCAAGCTTCAGTCTATTGAAAATGGAGTGAAGGTTCAAAACAAAAATCGAATTGAAAATGCTCGTGTTTCATTATTTTAACGAGGTCGACACACTAAAAGAACTATCCTCAAACACCTTGTTTCATGGTTTAAGGAGCTTGACACATGACCAGGAACTGTGCTCCGAGAACCTGGTTTCATTTTTTTTTTTAAAGAGCTTGACACAGGGAGAGAACCATGCTCTGACAGACTTCCCGTCATGATGAACAAGAAGTCATGGTTTCCAAGAGTCCCGCACCAGGTGGGAGAACCACATCTTGGAAATCAGGACCCAATGCCCCCAGTACACTATGCAGGACGGTGTCATCACTGAGTGCGGGCACAGGGTAGGTAGTCACATAGTTGACCTGCGGTGGAGCAGATACAATGAGTGGATAAAAACCCGGAGGGGGTGATGGCGGACCAGTTGCCACATTAGGACCAAAGAACGAAAGCTGATCAATGGTCACGATCCGTCCTTCATGCGGAAAACAGGCCACACGAAAAAGGGAGGAGACAAGCGCTCCCATGGCATAGGTGTAATCTCGCCCTAAAAGCAAATTGAAATCCAAGGGGCCTGGAACAAACATCACGTCCATATGGACGATTTTACCTCCCAAAGTAACAAGAAACCTTGGAAGGACCCCGAGGGGTTGACTGGTTCTTATGTTAAATGTCAACAGATTCTGTGTAACGGGTGCAAGCGGCGGTGAACCGAAAGCTTGCCAGGTAGTCGAGAATAGAACACTAACAGATGCACCTTCATCTATGATGGTGCTGGGTACGACCAGACCAAAAGCCTGTACTGTGATCTCGAAAGGCACATAAGACGGAAGGCGGTATCCTGCAAATCGATTCCAATCAAAGGAAGCGACCAAACTACTCGGAGGGGCTACCATCGAACCAAGATGGTCTTCCCCTGGTGTTACGGAAGAAGAAGAAGCATCCTCCATAACCTCCATCTCGAAGGCGGGAGGGGCATCCTCCAGAGCCTCCATCATGGGGGGCAGAGGAGCAACTTCTTGAGGTATGGAGACAGGAGAATATTTCTCCAAGTCTGAAGAATCTGAAGAAACCAGAAGGACATGAGGGGTACGAGATCCACTCCCAACAGAAAAGACCTGATGCACCGCGGACGGGGCCAGCTCAACCAATCCCACGACTAATGGTTGGTCGGGGACGGATTCTTGAATTTGAATTTCTGAGGGAGTGGGATGTACCAAAGATGACTCTTGACCAATCGTAGGATTAGCTAGCAGAGGAC
Organism: Pinus albicaulis; assembly: GCA_034641835.2. Classification (NCBI taxonomy): domain Eukaryota; kingdom Viridiplantae; phylum Streptophyta; class Pinopsida; order Pinales; family Pinaceae; genus Pinus; species Pinus albicaulis. The sequence continues at coordinate 1,440,504,257 of CM076575.1, read as the reverse complement.
TCAAAGAAAGCCGATTATAACCAGCGTGGAGGCGTGGTGTAGAATCGGTCAAGTTGTCCAATACTCGTTTGGCTTCGTCCATATAGGGACAAAGGTGAATGACATGGTGCTCTTCACACAAATTACAGGGATTAGTAGTCTTACCCTGTTTCTTAGGAGCCTTACCAGTAACAGCTAAAGATGTGCCCCTAACCTGACTCCTAGAAGCCATAGGCAACGGTGGGCGACCGTTGGACCATACTTCGAGCACCTTGGGAATACCAGGGCAATCTCGAAGAAGATGGTCTCCTGTGCACAACATGCAAGGGAACTTGACTTTCTGAGGAGGGTTGGGAGGTTGATCAAGAGGGGATGTTTCAGAGGCAGTAGCTGTACTTTTAGCCTCTCGTTTATCAGACTTCTTCTTCTTTGTCTTCTTCTTCTTCTTCTTAGCCACCTGGTTACTCGAATCCAGACCTTCACCAGGCGAAGTAGAAGAGGAGGACGCAGAAACAGGCGAAGAAGGGGAGAGGTTCACCTTGGAACCAACATGATGTTTTTCGGGTGGAGAAACTGATTGACCAGTAACAGAGACATTCGGAACGACAGGGTTTGAGAACAACCAAACAGGCAACCCAACAGTTAACCCAGGAAGGGACAACGTTGCCATGTAAGGAGCACCAACATTCCCAAAAGGAGGAAAATGACCAGGATTCCCATTAGAGGGGATTCCTGGGTTGGTGGACTCTAGAAAAGTTGTCATCAAACTCAAAACCACACACGGGCTGAAAAAGAGTCAAGACACACAATCAAACAACCAACAAGCAAAATCTAACAGGGCATGTGATCGCGGGTGATTAATTTTTACCACATTGAAAACTTTAGAAACTTCACCGTTTCATGTTTTAAGAGTCGAGAAACGGTTGAAAAGATGACTCTATCTCTTTCAGATTTGACACAAGCGTGAAAGGACAAGCGCTTGGTGATCCTTTCAAATTTAGGGAGTCAGATAGGATCAAAATGACTACTCAGGAACACTAGGCAAAAGGGTGTACCAAATAACCGTGAACTGCAATATACACCTTGGTTTCAAAAATGAAAGAGAAATCAACCAAGGACTTTCCGTACGTGCAGGCAATCTCCCCGAATGCTGTGTCCGGTGTATCACGGGTATAGGGCGCAGACTCGGCTTCCTACGGATAAAGGATTGAAACCTAGAGGGGTCTCCCTTTATATACGCGACGGTACGGGGAGCACAAGTCCGTACTAGCGCTTTCTAAAGCGAAAAGGCGAACGACAACTACTAGGTTTAAAGACACCGGAACACGTCTCTAGCCTAGACCTCTAAATGTGTTTCGTTAGATTTCAATGCTTCCTTAGTGTAAATTGAGTAGATTTTAAAGTTGATCTTCAATTACGTTTCAGTTTTCAGGCCCTAACGAATGTGTTGTCTCAAAAATCTCCTAAATGCAAAATTACATGCCACAGTACATCATTTCGTTCAATGAAAACTAGCTACAGAAGAGTTGAAAGATTTTACACAAACAAAATGATCAGAAGACAATCAATGGTATCTCTAATGCAACTAATGAAACTAAAAACTTTTCCTTCAAGTTCACTAATTACTAGTAAAATCGAAAAGATTTCAATTTGCACTAATCAACCAAAAGCAAAAGAGATTTTTTTTTTTTATTATTTTCAATGTTTGATAGCTAGATGCACTAAACAAACCGAAAAAAAACGAAAAGAAATTCGAGAAATGATATTAAGAGAGCAAAAACAAACAAATTTCACTCAATGGCACAAACAATCAAATCTCAAATCGACGAAAGTCTCTCAAAACCAAGAAAAAGTCCCAAAGGCTCCAATGGACCGTGTGATCTAGGCCCAAAGCAAGACCAAACGAAATTTGAATGAAAAGAAGAACAATCACCCAAAAATCGCAACGAAACAGTGAACAACCACTAAGAGAATGCGGAGGAGCAATCAGAGAATTGACTGGACTAACAAAACACCAAAACTCCTAAGGAGGGCTCGACACACAAAGCCACTAGATGCCCTAGGGCTTAAAACGTGAAATCGATGGAGAAAAGCAAACAACCAAAGGACGAAGGAAAACTCCCAGTCAAACAGGATTCCAACATACTTAGGTAGCCGAAAAACCATAAAGAAACACACTGACCAGACCCAGAGAGCTCGAAACTGAGCGAACCCTAATGCCTCACAAGAGTGGCACGACTGTGAAGCTGTAACTGGCACCAGCAAGCAATTGGCGCGGGTAATACAAAAGCAACCTGCGCCAATTGGCGCGACTGTCGAGCTAAAAAACGCGCCAGCCGAGTTTCTCAACCAAAAATAAAAAGAACTACTCCAGGAGCAGATCAATGATATCCAAGCAAACCAAGAAGAAAAAACAGCAAAAGAATCCAACCCAGAAGGCTAACCAAGCAAGGAAAACCACGAAACAATCAAAACGAGACAATCAAAACTAGACGTCCCCAGCGGAGTCGCCAAATTGTTGAAGGGGTAAATCCATACTAGCCCAGAACGGGTCTAGCAACAATCATCAAATGCTACAGCGCAAGTTCCTAATTGCGAATAAACAGACCAACGATGGAGGCCTACCTGGAGTCCAATGCTATGATTCGTAGAAGGGAGAGTGTTCCCGTTCCTCAGCCTCGGCAGATCACGATCCCCACGATCTCCGTGAATGGACACCTGCACATGCAAGAAACAATACGAATACAAGCATAAAATCCAGAATACGCAACTATATATCAGTCAGAAAGGATATAACTCATCATTATCATAAGTGAAAAACGGAGTGGAACCATAACCAATAGTCACTCATTAATAAGCAATCGAAAGAGAGTACAACCAATGTTCTGACGCTGAGGTCTCCTTCGGAGGGGTCTCCAGTAGTACACGTCTCGCAAAGCCTGCCAGGGATAGGACAAGCCTCTCTTAGAGTCTCTCGACGATAGTCTCCTTGCTTGAGTTTGGCCTTAAGGGAAGAATGAGGGCTCTTACAGCATTAAGGCTCTTGGGAATTTGAGAACTTGGAGATCCAAGACTTGGGCACTTCAAGACTAGCTTGCAATGGCAATGGGCAAGCTTTTATAGATGGAGGAAGGGGAGTTGGGATCCCTATAATTGTGGGATTGGCCCTATCTTCAAGGAAGCTTCCATGAGAGGTGGCAAACCACTTCCCTTTAATGGAACTCCCGGAGCCAAACCTCCCAACTCAAGATAGATAACAGTTTCTGAGTCTGTTGAAACGAAACTTCCGCCATTTTTATTTAAAAAACACTCCTTAAATTGGCTGGCGCGACTGCGACTCTGGGACAGAGAGCCAGTTGGCGCGGCCTCTTTGTAGGATTTTCCCCATTGGCGCGAGTGATGAATTGGCTACCCGCGCCAATGCAAAAAGGGATGCTTTTATGGTTTTTTGCAAGGAGATGTCTTCAGGGCAATTGAAGCTCATGTTTAGAGGAATGCAATGATAGTGGTTTCAAGGCATGACATTGCTCACAGGTCACAGAATGGGCCCTCCAATGTGCGGGACGGGAAATGGTAGGGACGGTCACAAATTACTGTGTAACAGATGTTATCCTTTATAGTGCCTATGAAGAGATCAATCCTGTGTTCCTCTGGAATATCAGTTACCCTTATATTCAATTTTTGGAAGTCCTCAATGTGCTCCCCCACTAAACCCTTTTGTTTGAGATTTATCAATTGGCTAAAGAAGGTGTTGCTCTTTGTATCCTCATAATCTGCTATCATTTCCTCCGTAAAAATTGACCAAGTGACAATTTTTTTACAGGAGCAAAGCCATCGATACCATACAAATGTATTTTGTTCTAAATGTAAAGTTGCAATGCGTACCTTTTGTGTGTTTTTCACATTATGGAGATGAAAATATTGCTCCATCTGTAGTATCCATGTTACAGGATCCTTTCCATCAAACTTCCTCATATCCATTTTTGGAATATGGTGGTTCTTCCCGCCAACATTAGAGTTTATGAAATCATGATTAACATTTATTTTGTTCTCATAATGAGTTTCCTCTACTATATTTTCACCATTAGGAAACATTTCTTGTATCAACTTTGTCAAACCTTCAATGTCTGCTTTTAGATCATTCTTCATGTTTTCCATTTTAGCTTCCATGTCATCCATCTTAGATTCCATGCCAGCTTCCATGCCATCTATCTTAGATTCCACGCATTTCTTCAAACCATCCATATTATTCTTCAAACCATCCATATTATTCTTCACACCATCCATCTTTGCTTCCACGCCTTTCTTCAAAACTTCCATTTCATTTTTTGTTGCTCTTTGCGAGAGCGAAATTTGGTGCACTTGCTCTTGTAATTTTGATAGATCATGTTGCAATTCTTCATCTTCATGAGTCATAGTAGAGCCTTCTGAAGGCTTAATGGGTATTGAATTATTTTTACGGGGCATCTTTTAGAACCCAATACTGATATATATTCTACAATATGCCCTTGGAATCAATTCAAATTGATTCTTCAAACAAGACTTATGCAATTCGGAAAAAAAATACACACCTTTCTCTTGCTTTTGAGGAGCTCGATATTGAAATTGGCTTATCTATGTGATTGTGGCTCTTCAATATCTAAAATTCAGCACTGAAGTATCCCTCTGAGTTCTCTTTTGAATTCCACAGGTCTGACCTAATTTGGATTCTCCAAGACAAAGTTATGTATAATCTCCCACAATGACCTAATTATGGACTGGTTCAGTAGAGCGAACTTGTATGGATTGCCACGTGTCACTATTTCATCCTTCGACTCTGAAATTTATAGCCAGGAAACTACAGTCCGTGTATTTGCGACCACTTTTTACGGCACTCCAATCCGATGCTCAGAGAGAGAGTTATGAAACTTTTCCCATGATCACCTCTTTGAGATGAAATTCGGGAGCCTAAAAAAGCACTACCTTCCACAGATCATATCTCCGAAAATATTGCAAACCAATCTTTGAAATTTTTTGACGAGTTTCCTCAGGATTTCAGCTTCGCACCCTAAAAATTTCATATTCTGAACCTTCGTAGAAAAAAATTATAGCGAAAATGCCACGATCACCTGTTTAGAGCAGCGAAACCCTAGAATCCAAAGCTCTGATACCAAATGTTGTGTAACCAGCTCCAAAAATAAAATAAAAGAGATATCAACGCCTTATAAATAAGCCACTTAGAGGGGGTAACCTCCAATACATCACATAAATGAACAATTGTTGGATGATACAATTTACAAAACCTCCTTTCTATATATAGGAGTCCATGGGGCCATAATGTAATCCTAGTGGGGCCACAATGTAATCCTAGCCGACCTAACAATAATAATTTAAGGGCACAATAATAACAATATGGGGGTTACAAGGGTACAATAATAACAATAATGGGGTTACACTAACAATAATAAGGGACTATACTAGTAATATAGGGACCTAACATCGCTTTTAAATATAACCCCCTTTGGAATGATATTATGGAAGCAAGACAGTTAGTGTGTAATACATGGTTGCAACATGTGGAGGGATCTCCATCCTTTATTTGGGAAAACAAATTAAAGAAGGTTAAAGTAGCCTTAAAGGAATGGGCCAAACTCCACTACAAGGAACCGGATAGGATCAAAATTGAGATCAAGACAAAGCTGGAGGCTGTCCATAACATCATAGATTCTCAAGGGACAAATCAGGATAACTCCAATCATGAAAAATACCTCTATTGGAAATTATATAAAATCAATAGAATAGAAGAAGAGAAGTGGCGAATAAAATTCAGGAATTTGTGGCTCCAGGCAGGTGACAAGAACACCTCCTTCTTCCACAAACAAGCTCAGTTCGCAAGACTAGGAATAACATATCCTCTATCATAGACAATGAAGGAAAAATTCAAACAGATTAAGAGATAATTAAAGCTGCTGCCACCACTCATTACAGAGATCTTCTCACTGAAACAAAATAACCTAAAGACTACTCTGATTTCTTAAGACATCTGCCAAATATGATCACTGAGGAGATGAACAACACTCTGAAAAAAGAATATAGAAGAGGTCGAAATCCAATGCTCCATTTGGTCCCTGCATCCTGACAAGGCTCCGGGTCTTGATGGCTTCTACATCAGCTTCTATAGGACATATTTGGACTTAATAAAAAAATTCTTGACCAAAATGATACAATGGGCTCAAAGGAAGAAGAAAGTAGGGGGCTTCACTAATTAAACTCATCTTGTTCTTGTCCCCAAAGAAAATTATCCCTCCTCCTTCTCAAGGTTTTGACCCATCTCTCTCTGCGATTCCTCCTACAAAATTATTACCAAAATTCTTGCCATGCGCCTCAAGCCCCTTCTTCCTAGCCTCATCTCGGAAAATCAAGGAGGATTCATCTCCCAAAGACATATTTCAGACACTATCCTCCTTGTTCAAGAAGCATCCATTCAAGTATGAATCGAAAAGAGAAAGGTTTCATCCTCAAACTTGATATAGCCAATGATTTTGATAGGGTTAGGCACTCCTTCCTCCTTTCTGTCCTCCAAAAAATGGGCTTCGACAATGACTTCAATGCCCTTATCAAATCTTGCATCTCTAGTCCTTGGATCTTCCCCCTCATAAATGACAGGCTTGCAACTTTCTTTCAATCCTCTCGCGGTCTTAGACAAGGTTGTCCTCTCTCTCCCTTTCTCTTTATCCTCATGGCCGAATCTTTCAGCAGGACCTTGGATCATATGCAAAGAGTTGGCCTCATCACTGGAATTAAATTTGGCAACGGTGTCAAAAATATGAATCACTCGCAATTTGCAGATGACACCCTTTTGATGGGTGGTGCATCCTGCATTATTGCTCACAGATTTAAATCTCTCCTTGACAGATTCATGCTCTACTTCGGAGGGCTAATAAAATTCCAAAAAATTTGCATATATGGTTGGAATACAACTAACCAAACCATTCACATCATTGCACAAATATCTGGAGTTTCTTATAAACTGAATTGGGATCACTTCAACTATCTAGGTATGCCTGTCAGCGCTGGCCCTCTAAAGTCTGAAGTCTGGAACATTACAATAGACACAATGAAGAGAAAAGTCCAGCGGTGGGGTTCTTCTTGGTTAAACCTTGCTGGGCGTGTAGTTTTACTCAATTTTGGCCTTTCATCTTTACCCCTGTACCATTTCACTCTGCTTCATGCCCCTGCCAGCATTCATCACAAATTTGAAGCAATCCTAAGGAATTTTCTCTGGCAGGGTGGAAAAACGAGAAGAAAAAATACAATCTTGTTAAGTGGAGGCATGTCACTCAAGGCTACGAAAGTGGAGGGCTCTGAATCCGCTCACCCAAGCTTTTGAACATTACATTTGGAGGTAAGATTATTTGGAGGTTAATCAGCGGACAACAAGCATGGTGGAAGAAATTTATGGAATCCAAACACCTTAACTCTCCCATACATCATCTCCTTGATCAAGAGATCCCTAACAGACCCTGCTCCAGAATATGGGCCCTCTGTAAGAAATCCATTCCTTTCTTAACCCACAATCTCTCCAAAATTCCCCATGAGGGAAGCAGCATTAATATTGCGGAAGACATAATTATGAGGCAAAATCCTCTCTTGGATAGACCTGACACTCATCGCATTCTATTTCATTTTTAGGGTCTCAGACTTAAATTCTTAAGTCAATTCTCCAAGTGGGAGGACCAAAATAATAGCTGGATTGGATGGCACTTTCCCAATGTCCCTCCTTATTTGGAAGCTGACCTCTCCAACCTCCAAGTCCTACTCCATGGAGAAGCACCCACGCGAAAAGGAAATATGGATAACTTTCGTTGGGATCCAACTGGCTCAGCTTACACCATTAAAGCAACTCACTGCCAAATCAGTAAAGATCACTTTCCCACTCCTCCATGGGAAATTTGGAAACGGGTTTGGAATTCGAAAGCCATCCCAAAGATCAATATTTTTATATGGACTCTCCTCAAAGGCAAGATCCTCACCTCTGAAAACTTAAAAAAAAGGGGTGTGATTGGTCCATCCAAAAGCCCCAATTTTCATGTGCAAAAGAGACTACGCATGATATTTTTGTCAGGTGTACCTTTGCTTCCCAATGTTGGGAAGATCTCACTTCATCTTCCTAGCTTCACATGGACTCCATCAATACTATCTCTGGTTTGATAAAAAACTGGAGGAAAAATTACCCTTGGGGGAAAAAAGAAAAACAATTTGGCTAGAAGGGTCTGGGATACCCTTCCGTATGTGCTCTTATGGAACATATGGCTTTCCAGAAACCGAGTGATCTTCAATAACAAAAAGTACTCCTGTAGTAAGGTCTGCAACAAGACATGGAGTCTCACTCTCGAAACAATTGTCTCCAAAAGCAACAACAACATCAACGTTAGTGATCTCCAAGTGGAAGAAATAAATTTTTTGGGTAAGATATTAGACAGTCCTGGCTTCTTCAGGCCTTCAGCTCAACATCCTCATCACCATGAAACATGGAAGGTTTGTTTAAAAGGAAAAGAATTCATTGAATGGTTGGACAACTGCTCAATGCCTGTTCTTTTTTTTCGATGGCGCATGCAAGTCGAACCCAGGCATCGCTAGAGCTGGAGGCATTATAAGAAATGGAAATGGCAACACTCTTCTCTCATTCGAGTGGGGTCTTGGCTCCCTCTCCAACAACAAGGCAGAAGCTTACGCCCTCCTCCAAGGCCTCTATCAGCTAAAAAAAAGCAACATCACCAATGCAATGGTGTTTGGGGAGTCCTCTATCATCATTAACATGATGATCCATGACTATCTTGTCCGCAATATAGACCTTTACAAAAATTTTAGCAGATGTCGTGACATATCCAAAGGCATGAAAGACATATATTTCCATCATATTCTCAGAATGAACAACAAGATTGATGATGCTCTAGAAAACAAGGCATGTGCAAGAGCAGCTGGACAAATCCTCTGCAATGATGGCCTATCTCTGAATCCCATACCATGATCTTGACTCTCCTGAGGAAAATATTTTATTGGATTCTCCCTATAGAATTCTCTGAAATCTGCAGACCCAACCATACTTCCTCCCACCTATCTTCCATGACCCTATCTCCTTGGGCTCGCTCCCCGGATGCTCTCTCCTCAATCCACTGTGCTATATATCCCTGTGCCCCCTCTTCTTTCTCGCATCCTTCTGCAGCGCTCCCCTGCTCTTCGCTCTCCGTCGTGGAGCTCTTGTTCCACGCGTTCCCCTCCCCTTACTGGTCTTCCCCTCTTCGCTTTCACTTCCCCTTCACTGTGCACCCTCCCCCCTCTAATCCATTAGTCTCGGCCCTTTGTTACATAATGGCTCGCAGCAAAGACTGCCTCCACTGTGCAGATATCCAGGCTGAGTTGGAGAAAATTCACGCTCAACAAAAAATCTTGGATGCCAAGTAACAATCATATGTGAATCTATTCCTGCACAGGCTTTCATCTCTTCAACAGTAATTCAATGAACTCTCCAACCGCTGCTCCCATGTGGAAGAATCTGTCCATATTCTCAAATATATGCTGGAAAAACACTCAGCCCCAAGTTCCGGTTCCAGCAATGTGAGAAATGCTAGCACCAACGTCAATATTGTTGGTTCAACAGGACGCCCAATGAGCATTGACTGATTTGCTCCCCTCTTCTTCTCAGCATGGTTTTTCAGTTTGTTCTACTACTCTCTCAGTTTGTCCGTATCTACTCGTTATCTATATTTCAGTATTTTCTGAACAGTAGACACAAAGAAGGCTTAGCATTTTGTGGTAGCTACCTTCTCTGCTGCTCTTCATAAACACTTGCATGTAACAAGGAGTCACCTCCTCACATCTTTTTTGGAATATAAATCAACACTCGATATTGTTAAAAAAAATAAAAAAATGTAATGTTAATTGTATGTAAAATTCTAAAATTGTAATTGTAACAGTATGTGAAATTGTAAAACTGTAATTGTATGTAAAATACTTGTAAAATTTTAATTGTATTAATGTGAAATGATTGTAATTGTAATTGTATACATGTAAAATTGTAATTGTAATTTTATGTAAAATTCTAATATTGTAATTGTAATTGTAATTGTAATTTTAATTCTAATTGTATGTAAAATTTTAATTGTATTAATGTCAAATGATTGTAATTACACCGGAAGACATTCTTATTTGAAAACAACTCCCCTAGCTGTCATTGTGTCCATGTCTAATCCATTGGATCAAATGTTAGACGATTGAAATGTTTTAGACCATTAGATCCACAAGTAAATAATTTTATATATGTTTTTTATAATGTTAGTTTTTCTTTTCTTTTTAATAAGTTAGATTGAATTTAGGTTTTGGTGACTTTGTCAAATTACACAAAAATAAAAATAAAAGTAAATTGAATAAAAAGATTAACATAATGTAATGAACATTTTAACTAGGTCAAGATACAATAAAAAATTAAAATAATAAAATAAAATAATACTAAACTATAAAAACAACTCATGGTATTGACCCATGGTATTCATGTGGAATGTAGTTTATCTAAAGGGGGGAATTAACATGGCCTAACTCTAGATCTGCCAAGAGCCATGAGGGATCAAATGTCTTGATATGAAAACATCATTGATCCCTCTCATCAATAATATAGATTTAAACTAATTATTTAATAAAATTATTTTTAAATGTTTATAACCATTATTCTTTTAAATTTTTACTTAATACAATGTGTCTAAATTTTCATACAAGCAAACATACATATTTTTTCTTGTTATATATTATTTTTGTTACAACTATTTTATTATTCCAAAAATACATGGTTTTTTTTTGTTATATATTATTTATGTTACAACTGTTTTATTATTCATGAGTAGTATTTCTTAATATATAAAAAATTAAATTAATAATGAAATTTTTTTAAATATGTGATTTTTTAAAATTTCCAAATTATTTCACACAACATGATTTATCTTGAGAAATAATGATGAATGTTCATAATTCTCATTTCTTAAATAACACTAAATTTACCTTTAATTACTTAATTGTAAATTTCAGAGGATTATTAATCACCAAATGATTTTCACTCCCAATTTCCTATTTCAATATCTATAGCAAAAGTTTTATATATGTGAACAGATTATGTTGGTTTACATATATGTTTTCACCCCCAATTGCCTATTTCAAAATCTATAACAAAATTTTCTGGATGATAGCTCTTATCATCAATATCTTTTAAACCTCCACGACCTGCTTCCATGGGAGCAAAATTTTCCTTTCATTCCTTCCCGATGGCTCCTTCTCTACAACATCTTATTTTTTCTAGGATACTCTTTCCTATGCTATTGCTTTCTTATTTCTTCTAGGCTACTCTTTGCTATGCTATTTCCATAGGGCGTTTCTTTTGCAACATGTGGTGCAATTGCTAGTTGTATGTAAAATTCTAAAATTGTAATTGTAATTGTATATATGTAAATTGTAATATTTATTGTAATTTTATGTGATTGTAAAATTGTAATTGTAATTTTATGTAAAATATTTGTAAAATTTTAATTGTATTAATGTGAAATGATTGTAATTGTAATTGTATGTAAAATTCTAAAATTGTAATTGTAATTGTATTGCGATATTGTAATTTTAATTGTATTGTCATCATTCAATTTTATTAAAATTTGTAAATTTGTAAATTTGTAAATTAATTGTCAATTTTGAACCATAACTACCATAAGTAAAGTGTATACCGTAAATATTGTTAAAAAACCATAATTGTAAAATTGTAAATTTGTATGAATATAAATAATTGTAAAATATATATCTAGAATAATATGAATTTTTGTAACATAATAATGTTTAGAAAAAAATGCAAATAGATTCATGTACTTTAGAATTATCATTATTTTACTATGATCTTACATAAAAAAAAAGAGAACTTTATACAGTACACCATTGTTTTTGAGATCAACATAATTGCAAATTATCAAGTGAAATGATTTTAACATTAACACAATGCAAATTACCAATTAATTCAAAATACATATTATAATGTTTCGAACAAAAGAGTCTTAGTTATAAGGTAATTAATTCCTCTTCTTTATAAAAACTCATCTTAAAAAGTATAAATGATGAAATAACACATGTACCATATCACTCTCGGTTCTCATGATCACCCTCATTACCTTCCAGCTCACTCGGTATGAGAACACTATTGTTCTCAAAAAAATGTTTTGATCTAGGGTCATGTCTCAATACGAACCACCAAATCCCTATCCAACACATCTATTTAAAAAAACACATGGTTGCAGTTCTTGGGGAAAACATAGGGCTCCTTAGCTTCATCCCACATATTTATAGAGTTGATACATATCAACTTATTATCGCGATCTTCCTTTACATTATTCCGATCAAAGGTGTCCCACCACTTGAACCTAAAAATAACACATTGGAAAGAAGAGAAATCCACTTCAATGATCTCTTGTATCTTTCCGACGCAACCTAATGTCCATCGTACAAGGTTTTGATCACAATGGCTAGATCAAACTCGAATTCTACTCCATAGTCTTGTGTCATGTGTCCATCATCGACATTTTCTATGCGAAATGGTGTCCATATGCCCACATAGATGGGAACAAATGCACCTATAAAAAAGTTAAAAAATTATAGTGTCATGTGTCTTATAATAACCCAATAGTTAAAATATGAAATATAGATGTAATTACATTTCAAAGGTGCATTATTAAGTTTAAAGTGTACATAAATAGATTATTACTGAGTGGTTGCACCCAATCCCTATGTTTAGCGCATCCTCTTCAGCACGCGGGTAATGACCGATTGCACCGTATTTCTTCTGACTTGGTCAACAACCCAACTGTTGGGACATATTTTTGGCATATTTTATTTTAAATTATCGGGATAAGGCACACTTCTACCATTCAACCATTTGAATTCTTTCATGTCACTATCCCATTTCATCCTCTTTTGTTTGTACAATGCGACCCACGGTTGTGTCACTTTGGAATTGTAAAGAACGAATTTATTGATTGCTTCAAATTCTACATTCACTGATGAAATCAAACCAACATATAGTACATATGAGATCAAAATATACATTATATCGAAGTTCAACATGAATATTTACTTTGTGTAAATTTGAAAAATTATAAGTCGCTTACTCTTTATCAAGCGCCTTTTTCAATTCGTTTGGAGCAGCTCCCCTTCTCTTTTGTCTTCATCCCTTTCCTCGTCCCAAATCACCGCATATGGTCTGTTGATTTTCTTGATGTTCTCACTAGCATAATAGAAAGACTCATATGATATGTACCCCTCTGCCATAGACCCCTCGGGTTTTTCCCATTGTTGAACAAAATCTTTCAATTTATTCATGTACCTCTCTAAGAAGAACATCCAATGACAAGAAACCACCCCAACTAATTCAACCTCATATACTAGGTGGATTAGAAGATGAACCTGCAAGTCCATGAAACTCGCCCGCAGTTCCTTCTCAAACATACAAACAATCTCAACTATCTCTTGACGCCACCGTGGAATGCTAGCCATATGAATCTCCTTTGACGTGATCCAACTCACAAATGTAGATAATTTAGATATGGCACGTCCCAGGTCTTGGGGGAATTAATGTTTCACACACCCATGCACGAACAAAGGATAATGACATTGCAAAGTTATAAACACGTGCAATAATATACAAAATCAGTTATGTTTTATGATCCCTGCATGGGATAAAATTTATTAATATAAAAAATTGTAAAATCATGCTTTTGACATTATACGTACTCTTAGAAGATTCAAATGGTCATGCGATTTCAACCCCGACAAATGGTCATCCACGATGATGTAACGTCGTAGTGAAGACCCGTATGAAGGTGGCACCCTCACACCCATTATAACTTCCTTTGCCAAAGAAAGATCATATTTTTTTAACATCCATAGAACATCACCTTCTTTGAAATACCATGAATTAGAGGGACCAATGCCTGCCTCTGATCCTATACTTTATAATCGCCTTGGCCAATGTTTCTTTTTAGTTTTTGAAGTAATAAGATTTTTCCTAACAACCAATGTGTCACTTTGTTTCGATGATATGCGCCTCCATAAAGAAGATGAAACATTTTTAAATATATGCATGGGATCTAATAAGTGGGTAATATTAAGATGCTCCCGATATGGGAGGTTATAAAAGATAGATTTCCTTTTCATCCCAATGGGAGATTTCTCAACATAAGTGTCGAAGAATTCTGGATCATCGAACATAGGCTCCCCATTTGAATTGAACATTTCTATGAACTCTCCTTCTCTCTCTCATACGCTCTAAGCCATTCAACTGGTGTCGTTATTGGAGTCCTTTGGTTTCTCTCTCAGTTACCATTGAAAGGAGATGTTGCTCTTTTGTAAGGGCGTTCTTTTGGGAGGAATACCCTGGAGGAGTCATACACTGGCTTTTGTAGGTCGTTGGACCATCTAGCTTTCAGAGAAGGTCCACAACATTTACATCCATTAAAATACCCTTTTGTTACAAGACTTGCGAGATTATTTTATACAATATGTATGCATGGCACATTAAAGAATATCATGAAGATCAGAACAATTACAACGAATTAAATAACTAATATGTGAAAGAATATTGTTACATATATAAACAAATCAATAAACATTTATTTTACCAAAGAAAACTCCTAAGCCTGGATAATCATGTGTCGTGTAAGCACATATGCCATAGAACGTGAAACTCCTCTCTATTGTGATGGGTCTTGATACATCATATACATTTATCCCATCCCATAATTCCTTCAATTCATCTACCAGTGGTTGTAAGTAGACATCCATATTCTTCACTTGTCTTCTACTAGGGACTATGAGAGCCAACATAAGATGTTCATTCTTCACGGACAACCATGGGGGGATATTGTTATTGATCACTACTACATGCCAAATAGAATAGTTGGTGTTTTGGAGGGAATATGGATTGACGCCATCCATGGCTATGATAAGTCGTAGACTTCGTACTTCATACTTAAATTTTTCGGGCGATGTATCCTCTATATGCTTCATGGCTATTGAATATGTTGGGATTCACATAACTCCCAACTCACTTCTGTGTGAGGCATGCCATCCCTGCAATATAGCTAATTCTTTGCAACAAAAGAGCCTTTGAATCCTTGGGATTATAGGCATGTGCCTCAATATCTTAAAAGGATGACCACATGATTTACCCTTTTTTTTTTTTTTAATCATACCTGTCATGCCCACATTTCAGACATATCTCTTTTTCTGCACATTCTACTCTATATAGAATACAATCATTTGGACATGCATGATATGATATGTACTCAACACCCAACATTTTCAACAATTTCGTTGCCTCTTCGCAGCTATCGGGCAAGACATTATCACTCGGAAGAACCTTATCTTTGAATAACATGTAGTTGTTGATCATGGACAATATTAAATGTACATTAATGCCGATATAATTATTAACATTCATAAATTTGACCATGTGTAATGTTCATTGTGTGATTATATTTCTCAAAATATAAGGGAGGACTTTATGGTAACTTACCTCAAAATTTCTGAGAAACATGCATTCGACAAGCCAAAATTTTCTTTCAAGTTGTACAATAACTTCGTTGTCCCCAACTGGGTAGAATTTAACTGAATGCTAGGTCTAAAGAGAGGGGTGGTGGAAGCAAATTTAAGACTTTCGCAAAAGGTGTCAACAATATTAGCATCATCCCCTAGTTGATCATCATTTTGGAATGCATCTAACAAAATTGTCTCCATGGCAGTCGTATCCCTTAAGTAATCATCCATACCAACCTCTATTTGATTGCCTCCATTGTCATCTTGTGAAGAACTACTATTGTTGTAGTCATTCCTAATTGGTGAATTTGGATGTAGTGGGAATTGAATAGATGGTTGATTAAACCATTCTTGGTATCGTCCCTCTCTGATTTTTTCCCTTAATTCAACCTTCTCTCGATTTGACATTGTCGTGGGTGCAATGGAAGATGGTAGGTAGGTTTCTCATCATCACTAGAATCCTAATAATTTCAAAAGATATATTTGAACATGATTAGTAAAAAAACTATGATATCAATTAGTAAGCACGTCGACAATGCATGATTAATTGGTTTGACGTTGAAATAATTACATAAATATACCAAACAATTATTATTACCCTCATTATCCCAGGATTATGGCTAGAAGATGCAATATTGTTACAATTGGAAGGGTGAAGCGGTTGTCCATTTTCATCTACCAAATGCGCCTTGCAGTATGCTGCTCCTGATAAGAACTTCCGATGTTTTGGAGCTGTTTGAATATTTTGTGCATCTAAACTTGATTTGGAAGCTTCATGAACCTACAAATTTGTATACATTATAAATTTTATTAAGCTAATTGACATGGATAAAAAAACATAAATTCAATTAGAAAATGAAAATATAAATAAAATCTAAAGTAAATATTATGTATCGAGATGGATAGGGAGAACTCCGCGATGGACTTTGAGAAATATTATGGAACGAGTTGGATTTTGAAGAATTGTCCATTCGATATAATTATGATATTTTCTCCGTGCATTTGAGCAAAATCAACAATAAATTTTGGTGTACACACTTAAAAGTAATTTCGGTGCCTTAAAAATGGACTTATTGTCATCGGTGCTAATGTACAGATAACCGTACCGATGCGTTTTAGTTATTGTGCATCAGTGCGGTGTTATTAATTGACGCACTGGTGTTGAATAACCGCAAATAAAAAAAGCGCAAATTTATTTTTTTAAGTGAAAAAAAGCGGTAAATTGAAAAATGGGCAGCAAAATATTTTCAAAAATCTAATTTCATAAAAAAATTCTTTAAATATTCAATACTTTTCATTATTTTATTATTTTTGCAAAAAATTTCAAGGAGAGATTTGCATGAGACATACTTGGAGCAAGAGAGCATGAGAGCACTATGGAGCAGCGAAATATTTTCGAACAAAACTATTCAAACAATCATAATTCCAAACCTCTGGTGATTCAAACCCTGTAGCATAGAATTTCAAACCATCTGATGATTAAATTTTATTATTGTTTTTACATTTTCTGCAGTGTTTTTTACGCAGTGAGTAAAAAATTTAAATTTATTGTTCATTTTCAGAGAGAGAGAAAAAAAGAAAGAAAAGAAAGAAAAAGAAAATCCATTCTTAGGCTTAACCCTGTATTCTTTTTGTTTCTGCCCTAGCTTCTTCCTGTTCTTGTGATTTCAGAATTAGGGCTTTTCATTTTAGATTTATAGGGTTTTTATTGCTATATATATAGGCCCATGACATCTAACCCACGAGATGACTTGCATAGTCGGATCCCAATCCATGTTGACCCTTGCGTGAATTTAAAAAAAAAAAAAACAGAATTTTCTTAATCGATGCGCGTAAACTAGCGCACCGGTGCTTTGTTTTATCACAGGGCACCGCGCACGTACTGTTTGATAAAAAAAATTAAAAACATATTATTTATTTATTTATTTTTAATTTAATTAAATTAATTAATTAATTTATATATTTTATATTTTATTTTATTTAATCCATGCGCCATATGTCAATAGAGCACCAGTGCACTATTTCATTATAACGCACCGCGCACGTACTGTTTGACAAAAACAAATTTTTATTTTATGTCTGTGTTAATCAATGCACCGTTTAACATATAACACACCGGGTCTCCTTCTTGACAGAGAGCACCGTACAGTGGTCCCATGTTTTCGCGGTGCGTTTATAAGAATATTCCGCACCCCTCCACGACATCATATGCTACAAAAACTAACACTAGAGGATTTTTATTACTTTATCTGTGTTAATTGGTGCGCTGGTTAACATATAATGCACCGGTGCTCCTTGTTGACATAGAGCACCATATGGTGTTCTTCTGTTTTGGCAGTGCGTTTATAAGAACATGTCGCACCGACGTCGGTGCTTGCACCATTAGAGACACACCGTTTTCTTGAATTTTTTTTTTTTACCTGAAAAGTTTATGATTTATTTATAAAATATATTAATGAATAATATGGTACAGGTTTCATATTGATGACAAGAGATCAAGTAACAAAAATACTGATAGCACATCAAGAAAAGCAAAAAAGATAAGTTCTTCGTAAATTCTTTACAAAAATTATTATTTGAGACTGTAAACTTTTGTGATCCATATCATATTAAAATAAATCTTCCAGGAAATCACATGAGAAATTTTAGAACCGACGCGTTTCGAACTACTGAATGTAGTTCATCATAAGGATAATGAAGACTGGCTGATCAGACTATCCATATATAAATGTTTTTCTTTAACATCTATATATGGATAGTTTGATCAGCTAGTCTTCATTATCCTTATGATGAACTACATTCAGTAGTTCGAAATGCGTCGGTTCTAAAATTTCTCATGTGATTTCTCGGAATATTTATTTTAAAATTATTGTTTTTGAACTATATGTAAGTTTAACTAATATGTATTGTTTACTATGTATCATGCAAAGCCACAAAATGACGAAACTCGATAAGATTATTTCTGATCTAGGACCATAAGAGCGTAAAAGCTTGATGGAAAAATTGTAGAAGGATGAATTAGGTGAATGAAAAAATACTATCGATCCAATATGAGTTTCTTTTTTTAATTTTCATTAACAATATACTTAAAAATATTAGATAACATGTTTCAACAATCTATTAATTCACATATGTTTAATTTTCTACAGGGACCAACAACTCAGAAAAGTAATGTTGTTCTAAAAGAAGAAGAAAAATAGAACATGCAAATGAAAATGAATTGCTCCTTAGATCATCTGGAGTGATGTTGGAGGTAAACGAAAGGGAGATTTTTTTTTACAAAACTTTGAGGGATCTAGTGGAACGAATGTATAGACGTTCTTTCCACTTACAATACAAAAATCAATTCAATGATTCGAAGAACCAATTTTATTTGAACTACAGGATGAGTTTCTAGAGAATTGGTCAATGAGACATGTCAGAATTTTAATAGCAAAAACGTACAACAACAAAAAAGAAGGAATGAAAAAGTAATATTCTTCTAAATTTTTTTCTATAATTATATGTATATATTACTAGAAAGCAATCATTTATAAATATCACTTTTGTTGTATTTACTTTTCATATATCAATATAAAAATTAAATAGTTTATCATCATGTTACATATTCAGGGAGATTATGAAAATATCAAAGGATGAACGAGCTGATATCAGAAATATGTCAGTAGGAATGTCCAAAAAGGTGTACAAGGAGATGGTCAAAGAAATGGACATAATTGCATCGCACGAGGAGCCATCTCAACAACAACGTGCTTCAAATGTAATATGTAATCATTGAATTTTTCGATTATGTACAATAAATAAACAATTTAGCATTAAATATTAATTTTCAAGTATTTTTTTGCAGAAAATAAAAGAAAATGGAACCCATTCAGCACATAAAACAGGACGACAAGGAAGAGAAGGGTTGATATCTAAGTTTGTGAGTAATTGTTACTTCCTTATAACAACTTAACTAGATTTCATTTTTGCATATTTTAAGTTGTTTTACAACAATCATCATTGGATGTCTTCAAACAGGTGCTAACATACAAAGAAGAACTATCAGATGAATTGATTAACATTGGGTTAAATTTGGGTTATTAGTATATGTTGGCATATCATAAATTAATTGTGGAATTTGTAAGCATCTATCGATCTTGTTTTACTTAGCTCCATATATAATTAATAAAACAAAAAAATCTTTTATATTAAATATATGATTTGTTATGGGGTATAAAACTTGTAGGAAACAAAGTATGGAACTGCGCCAAAAAATGAAATGTTGAAAGATGGCATGAAATTTGGTTTTGAAAGAATGTGTATAGTTCATGGTTTTAGAAGAATGTGTATAGTTCATGAGTCAATTGTTGCTATGGTATGTCATTTCTTTTTTATTTACATTGATGAATATTATTTAATATTGTAATTTTCATTATTCTCACCAATGTATATACACTCATTATTGTTTATTTTTATGTTTGTAGATGGAAGGTGAAGAAGAAGAAAACAGTCAACACCGTGAAGAAAACATTCCTCAAAATAACCCAAGTCATGGAAGTAGCTCGAGTAGTGACAATAGTTCAAGTGAAGAATGATGATCATTATGTTTGGATATCAAAGCAAGGCGTTGTATTTTTGAAATATTTGTCGGTGAAATCAGACATTTTGTTTAATGTAATGGACACAGTGTCCCAATTGAAAGACAAAGGGATACTAATAATTGTCCCATTTTATATGACAAAGAGTGTCTTATTCATATATATATAATAAAATATGTTTTAATTTATTCTATTGCGTTCTCCATTGTCGCTATGAAATGTAACACCACTAATTACATATATGGATGCTTAAATATTATAATGAAGAGATGTGAAATTTGATGATATGATATAACAAATTAATCCAAACATCACATTCAAATGCACTAATAAAAATTTAATTGATATGAATACTGTTATAAGATATGTGTCTACTTTTGATGAATAATGAATTTTAAAAAATCACAATAATTATGATATGATATAACAAATTAATCCAAACATCACATTCAAATGCACTAATAAAAGTTTAATTGATATGAATATTGTTATAAGATATGTGTCAACTTTTGATGAATGATGAATTTAAAAAAATCACAATAATTGCACTATCACAGGTCGATGTTTCTAAAAAATACAACATGAACAACAGTGCGTGTCAGTTACTGTGCACCGGTGCGTTTGTATGATAATGCGCATCAGTGCGTTTCTACGACATATGGGCATCGCACAAATACCAATACCAATTAGACCGCTTGGTGCATTTATGCGATACTGCGCATCGGTGCGTTTATGTGAGACTTCTCACTGGTGCATTTCTACGACCTATGGGCACTGCACAAATACCAATACCAATTAGAACGATCAGTGCGATTGTGTGATACTGCACGCTGGTGCGTTTGTATAATACTATGCACTAGTGCATTGATACGACCTATGGGAATCGCACAAATACCAATACCAATTAGAACGACCCGATTTGTTGTATCACCTACAGTGTGCCTGGTGCAGTTTTAGGCCTTAACGGCCCCGTGCATGCACCTTCGACTGCCCCGAGGCCATTGTCTGGCTGACACGCACCGGGACGTTGCTAAATTCCCTGGGGCATCCTAAATTTATTTTTCGTCCCGATGCTTGTAAGGTTTACAGTATCAGTGCGTTCACTATAAAACGCACTGGTGCATTCACTATAAAACGCACCGGTGCGTTGACACCTTATTAGTGCACCGATGAGAAAAACATCCGTAATAACCTCCAGCCGCCCAGTTTTTTTTAGTTGTGTTGAAATTCCATTAGAAGCTCCACCAAAACCTCTGTTACCGAAAACAAATGTTGTAGCACATGTTTTTTTGACAATTTTGGCCAATTTATAACATTAAAAACCTCCCTTATAACCTCCGCTAGAGGGTCTTTTCCTTCTTGTGTATAGCCAAGGGACTTGATGGTTTCTTAGTTTTGAATGGCATATTGCCATAAGTGGGAAGATATTGGATATGGATAGGTGGAGGTGGGGGCTCTAATCATGCTCCTATTTGAGTACAAATGGAAAAGGGGGAGCTAACCCACCAACCCCTTTCAAATTAAATCCCATGTGGAGGGAACATAAGGAGTTATGTAATATGATTCACAAGGGATGGAAAATATATGATACAAATAGAGTAGAACACACAATGGTCTAGTTCCATAATAATTTACATAATTTCAGACTAAAAATGAAGGAATGGTCATTTAAATTTGAGTACAAATGGAAAAGGGGGAGCTAACCCACCAACCCCTTTCAAATTAAATCCCATGTGGAGGGAACATAAGGAGTTATGTAATATGATTCACAAGGTATGGAAAATATATGATACAAATAGAGTAGAACACACAATGGTCTAGTTCCATAATAATTTACATAATTTCAGACTAAAAATGAAGGAATGGTCATTTAAATTTTTTGTTAATTCTTATACATAACTAAGGGATGTTGAAGTAGGTTTGAAGGACCTCTTAACTATCAGTAATAGACTAAAAATTAATGAAGTCATGTTATCAAAATTTTAAACATTTATAGAATGAAATATAAGATGTTAAAATGGGATGAAGCAAAGTAGTGACATAAGATAAAACTACATGGTTAATGAGGGAGATGAGAACATTAAGTTTTTTCATAGATTTGCATAGGCTAGGAAAGTTTGTAATACAATTTGGTCCATTTAAAATAATGACAATGTACTTTGGAGAGGCCATGGGGGAAGTGGTGGCTTATTGCAAGAGAGTATATATGAACCCTATTAGGGAAAACATAAGAGAGGTATTGGCCCTATCATCCTACTATGAAAGAATGGTTATGGATGCTCATGTCTTATTTGATGGCATTAGTGGAAAGCATGAATAGAATAGAGTTTCTTAAGTTGTTTCAAAAGAATAAAAATCCTAAACCAATGTATGGATAGTGGAATTCTTCAATGAGTTCTATGACCTAATATGTCTAGATCTAGTGACTCTAGTGGGAGAGTCAAGGTGGAAAGTAAAGTACCAAGGTCGTTCAATTCAGTGTTAATAACAAGCATCATGAAGAAGGATTCCCATCTTCCTTCAATGAATATTAACTTATCTCATTGTGTAATTGCATTTATATGAAAATATCCATGACCATGGAAAATTTTAAGGATGGAAATTTATCTTTTTTTTGTAAGTTTGGTAGTACGTTTCATTTTTCTATTGTTTTTTTTTTTTTCTCTCTCTCTCTCTCTCTCTTTTACTCCATCTTCATAAACATGTCCAGATACATCACCCCAATTGGGGAAGGGAATTGAACCTGTGATGAGTGCTATAACAACCCGTCTCATCACCGTTTAACCAAGACCCCACGGACATGATGGAAATTTATCTTAAAATTTAGAAACCTTGGCAAATTTCACTAGTTCATAATATGCAATATGTAAAATGTTTGGCGATATTTTTTGTAAAATTATTCAAATTTCTAATAAATTTATACAATATATATATACAATTTTGGTGATTTTTAAGATAAAATAATTGTATACTATAAAATTTGGCAAATCATATTTGGAAAAATAATTAATTTAGCCACCTTTTTTGGAAAAAAAATGGAAAATTATCCCATCTGCAAATATTAGCCCCCAAAATTTTTCCCCATTGAAGACCACAACAAGAATGTTAAGTCCTTCTAAGGGCATAACTCTTAAGTAGTTCGTATTCCTTGAGGATAGAACCATGATGTATGTAGTTGGATTAGTGTAGGATGCCTTACACTCAAACAAAGTTAAGAACCTAAAAGCCTTTGTGGTTAAGATAAATCTCTCTGGGGCACATGATAGTAAATTGGTTATATTTGAGGATCATGATGCTTCATGCTAGATTTGGAGTAAACTTTGTTAAGTACATGGAAAAGTGCTTCTCCTTGGTTTCCTTTGTTGTACCAGTGAATGGAGCAACCTCGACCTTTCGTAAACCTACCAAAGGTATTTTGACAAGGATGCCATCTATCTCCAATGCTCTTCCTAATAGTAATGGAATGTTTCAATAGACATGTCAAGGCACTCAGGGAGGATGGCACCATGAAAGGAATTAAGGTAGCAATAGAGGAGGTAATATCTCACTTATTAATCATTGATGATATATTGATTTTTTGGCATAGGTAAACCAGAGAGAACACAATAACAAATAGAGCCTTAAAGTTGATTTTTATGGCCATATGAATGGATATTAACATTTAAAAATCAACAACGTTCTTCAACTGAGCATTAAAACAATAGAAATAGACCAAACCATTTAAAAAAAAAATCAAATACTAAGGGTTTGAAATAAAATCAAATCATTATAGGACAAGGGATTAGGAATGGTGATTAGTAGAAATTTGGAAAGGGAAATGTCTTCATAGTAAAATGAATGGCTCTATACTCGTGGGCATCTTACTCTAGTCAAAATAGCACTCGAGGCCACCCTAGTGCACTAGATGTCACCCTCAATTATCCCAAAAGGAATTATAAACCACATCTAGAGTAGATGTATTTGCAATCTATAAGGGGCATGGATTAAAATATCTTCATATTTTTGGAAATATCGTTGCTACAAAGATAAATTGAACAATGTTGGCCTCTGAATGATTACAATAAAGAGTAATGAAAGGTAAGTATATCAAGTCCCTTGATATAAAATTTGGATTTGTAGCTAAAGGAAAAGTTCTTTCAAAGTGTCAATAGAATGGAGCCCTGTAATGTTGTGTTATATAACCATCAAAAACAATTTTATATGCCTTGTGGGGGATAGAAGCAAGCTGAAGCTGAGATTATATTTTAGGGCGGGAAGCCTTTAGAATGAGTGTGGGCCTTCTATATTTTTTCAAAACAAGAATATGAACATTCTTAGGGATGTCTATTGCAATGAAGAAATTCCCTATGATTAGGGTTATATCACCAACAGAGTGGTCGAAGAAAATTAACTACTTTTTATATGTAGTTGATTGTGACATGTGAGTAATTGGGACAAGAAAAGAAAAAAAATACCTATAATTGATGGTTGATCCCTTGTATTTTTTGTGAAAAATCTAGGTAATAATATTGTAGCTCTAAGCTTTTCTCTAGATTTGCACACAAACAGAAAAATAAAATTCCTCAAATCTCTCATTGAAACATGAATTATAATAAGTATAAAAAGAAATAACATAAATTTATTGTGAACTTATTCTAACTAACATAGGGAAATTAGTTCAACCTCAAATCCTAAATTTAAAAACAAGTAATTAAACATATTGCTCAAGGATTTGAGGCAGAGGGGATGCACAGAGAGAAGATGGATCTTCGTAATTTAATTAAATGTGAACAACAATGAAACCATATACTTTATTGATTCTACATGTGCCTTCGTCACCTAATTTGGATTCCTCCTGCTTGGAGAACTTAATATCAACTCTTCCTTCACTTACAATTTTCTACATTATTATCACTGAAAACAAAGAGATGGTTTAACCCTACTCAAAATTAGTATAAAAACTATGAACCAAGAAGCTATGACGAGGAAAAAAACAATAAAAATATTGCGGAATTCCTATGATATATACTTGTTCCAATGGGTAATACCCCTTTTCCCAACATAAATCTCTAGTTGTACTATGAGAAGGTATTTAAGTTAGTTAAGGATGGAGATCGATATTGTGTAGTTGTATGTACTCTATTATACCTACTTAGGAGCACATTGTCTTCATTTATTATTTTTTGGGGCTATTTTTAGAGGTGCTTATGGGTTTGATGAAGGAGAATTGCAAGCAACATGCAAGTTTCTTTAGGGAAAGCCACAACCATTAGATTAATGGCTCAAAAATATATGAAATGGCTAGAATCATGATGGCATGGTCATGAATAAATGGCCAATTAAGCATCATAGTAAAAAATGGCCAAATGAAGGTATAACAATGTCTTTAGGGAAGATGGAAGAGGGAGATAGTGAGATGAGGAGGATTTGGGGGAGTTGAGAAACCTAATTGAGGAATGGGCTTTGTGAAGAAGGGTGTTAATTGAAGGATCAATTCATATCAATGACCAGCATGAATTTTTAGTTCAAATCCCAAATTGAAACAAAAGGTAATACAATATAAATTTGTGTTATACGATGGCTTGTATAGGAGGTTTAGGTGTCGATCCAAAATAATGATGGCATATTTCGTGGAAACTTAGGGTTCCCCACAAATTAAAATCGTGTTTTGGATCTTTCCATAAAACAACATTCTTACATAGGAGAATATTCAAAAGTAATTTTGTGAAGGACCAAGGATCTTCTTACTGTATAGCAAGTTGGGGATTCAACGTATCATCTACTTATAACTGGCAACTATAGTTTGCAAGTATGGTACATTTCCAATATTTTAACAGGTAGGAAGAATGAGTGACAAAGTTTATCTCTTTTAAGCTTTTTATGGATTCCTAGAAGACCCAATAGTAGGTGAGCACCATTCACTCCCACCTTTCATCGCATGGGCTCTCAAAACAATAAGAAATTATCATATATTTGCAAGTATTTTTCCAGTTTATGTGCATGTTTATTATAGGATTTTTTTCTTACAATGCTTTCCCTAAGGTTGTAAATAAGAAGAAACTTAGGGTAGTGAAGCCACTAGAAGTGAACATATCACTAATTTTGGCTTTTATGAAGGTGCCTCAACTAGAAATCCAGGAAAATATGGCATCAAAGATGCCCTCTTTCTCGAAAAAAAATGATTGGATCACCTTTGCACATGGAGTGAGGATAGATACAAATGACATGGAAGAATTAATGGATGTTGAAATCCTCATGATGTTGGCATAGGAGCTTAGTGAGATTGGACTCCAATTTTCTATTGACTCTCAAGTAGTCATTAGGCAGATGAAAGGAGAAGTGGCAAGTAGAAATTTGGATCTAAATAATCTACCTAAAATGTATTAGGATTGGAGGGGAATTCCAACTATATCTCTTTTAATCGCATATATAATGAGATCAACCAACTGGCAGGATCCCTCTCAAAATAAAACATGGAAAATGAGTTTGGATGGTTAAACTAGTGGAGCACATGTATGGATAATCAAGGCTAGTTTAGCTGAGAAAGATCCTTGTATGATTCCATCATTGAAGATAAATATTATATATTTTGATGATCTATTTTAGATTGATGTTTTCCTTTATTTTTATGGGAATGCATATAGATGATAAAATCATATAGACAACATGATTATATATTAATTGTTTTGAATAAATTTCTCAAATGTAAGCCATATATGGTTACGTGGGTGGAAATTATTCTTGGTTTACTCTATGAAGCAATGCTTTAAGTTTCTTTCTCTAAAATTTGCATACGGAGATAGGCTGGAAAACCAATCCTTTGATATTAAATAGGGGGGATCTTGCTAAGTTTTCCTTGCAATCTGTGTGTGTGTGTGTTCAAAGGAGAAACTTATAGGGAAACCCTTAAGCACTTCCCAATATCTCATAAATGGTACATGGAGTAAAACTATTGATGTTGATTATGGTACCTAAACCAATATGTATATGATATATCACTTACATACTCTCTTTGTATTCACACACACATTTAGAGAGAGAGAGAGAGAGAGAGAGAGAGAGAGAGAGAAATTGATTTTAATTGATTTTATTTTTATTTATTTATATATTCATGAAATAAACTTTCCATGGAAACGCATTGGAAAGTTCCCTTTTTTTAGGATGGTACCTAGGGTAAACCAACTCGACATAGATTTGGTACCTAAATCAACAAAGGAACCAAGTGAGGCCCACACAATATTATAGAGGCAATTAGTTGGGACAATTGATCTCAAGACCTCTTGCTTGAAATTCTAGTGCTTAACCACTCAAGCTAACCCACCATGCTACATGCCTACATGTGTGTGCATTTGTGTACGTGTGTGTACCCACACACAAAATTGATACTTGGGTTAAGCTTATAACATTGGAAACTCTATAACGTTGTGAAACTAGCTCCAAAAAGAGAAGAAAAGAGATATCAACGCCTTATAAATAAGCCACTTCGAGGGGACATTACATGAATGAATAATTCTTAGATGATTCAAATTACAAAACCTCCTTTCTATATATAGGAGTCCATGGGGCCACAATGTAATCCTAGCCGACCTAACAATAATAATTTAAGGGCACAATAATAACAATATGGGGGTTACAATGGTACAATAATAACAATAAGGGGGTTACACTAACAACAATAAGGGACTATACTAGTAATATAGGGACCTAACACAATTGATACTTGGGTTAAGCTTATAACATTGGAAAATCTACACAAATTAGCGATTAAAAGGATTGTTAGAGCTTACATGTCTATAGGGACTCCAAAGTAACAATAGGCTACCTTACTGGCAAAATTTCAATGTAGAATATAAGTATTAAAGTTTTGATAAATCATTATTAGAATGACGAAGAGTGAGTTCTCTTTGATTTAGTTCACATATTTATTCCAAAAACATAATACAAAAGTTTATTCCTCATCTAAGGAGCTCATCTTAGGTGAGAATGATGAAGTTATTAGAATACAACAAGGGTGTTATCACACAATATCCTCTCTTCCAATTATTAACACATATGCCTCTTTCTCTCTTTTCTTTGTTGGTATTTTATTTTATGATATGTGAGTTCCAACTATAAATTGATTTTTAGACATATTTTTTTAAATAATATATTTAAATATCTAAACTTTATAATTTTGAAAATAAAATATTATTTTTATTAAATTATAGATATTAATTTATATAATAAAAATTTTGATAAACAAAACACAAGTACTAATTGTAATGCATGTTTTTTATTTATACAACACATCACAAACTTTTAATGTATATAACGATATTAAGAAATTGCAATTTGATCATATGTTATACTTGTACCATTTCTCTAAGAAAAAAATGTTGTACTTATACCATCTTAACCATTGTTGGTGTTAACTATTTATATTACACTAATAAAATTAATAAACTACTAATTTATCCATGTTTCAACCATACATCTAAGTTAAGATGCGTATGACTAAGAACTATGTATTTGATATGACTAAGAACTATGTCATATCATCCCGAGAAAAGCATATCCTTATGCAATTAAGTTTGCAAACAAAAATTATGATATTTTCATAGTAGTTTGTGGATGCAGTGGTATCTCACTTCTTAAAAATTCAAGTTATTTACAATTTCCAAAATATTAACCCCCCCCCCACCCACCCACCCCCCCCCCCCCCCCCAACACATATATATGTTTGAAATTTATTAGTAGTATGCAATTATGTTTTCATATAATAAGTTTAAAACTACTTTTTCATCCTAGCCAAATTTACCTATGACCCCTCCTGAAACCCTTGAAACCCTAGCTAACTCTTCTATATGACTATGTTATGGATATCCTGGAGGGGGTTCCTCCCCCCCCGTTGGGCAAAGCGACGACCTTTCAAGCCTTGATTACGTCCCTTCCTAAGAAACCTAGAAATAAGGAACAACAATCTAAGTCCGTTAAAAGGGCGAAAGAGAGTCCTTCTATTGTGTTGTCCGCGAGATTCCATCGCACAACCTTGGATTTCTGGAAAAGGCATTGATTATTAAATTTACTAGGATGTGGTCATCCCCAAATTCCATGGTGCAATGGATAGAGAAAACTTGGAAGTCTCTAATGAAAGGTGATATCAGTAACCATGATTGTGGGAATGGATTTTTCACCTTCCTATTCGAGTTGAAGGAGGAAAAATATGTTAACTTTAGAAACAACCCATACTTTTTTGGGGCTAGGGGCATGTATCTGAACAAATGGTATCTTTATTTCGATCCAATTGAGGATATCCAAAATGTTTTTCTTGTTTGCGTTAAATTACCCAGACTTCCTTTATCTTGCTGGAGTGATGATTGTCTTAGGGTAATTGGAAATGGGTTAGGGAAATATTTAGACAGAATTGAACCCAAGGGAACTCAGTTGTGCCAATATTTGTGTGGGATTCGACTTGGAGAAGGGATTGCAAGCTAAAATAAACCTCACCATGGGGGCATGGAAACATTTTAAAGTTCTTGACATGAAAAAAGCCCCTTTAAGTGTCATATTTTCCACAAATGCAAGAAATTTGTGAGGGATTGCAAGAAATCCCAAGCCAAAAAATGGGATTCTGCTCCAAAATCTCAGGAGGAGCAATGGAAAACACAAAGGAAATGGGAAACAATAAGTCAATTGTGACAACCAAGAATAATACCTCCCAAGGCAAGAATGGAGCTTCAACTACTTCAAACCATTTTGGTGTTTTCTAGTATTAGAATGTGAACAAAGAGGAGGATTATGTTTAGGAAGTATAAAACAACTCCTCCGTCAGGGGAAATCAATAACAATCTTAGAGAATAAGGTGAGATTCAAGAAATACTGAGAGTTGAAGCCTCTGGATTGGTCGGTAACTCTCCAAAAGCAAACCCTAAAGGTGATAATATCCATATTGTTTCATAAGCGGAAAGAAGTCCTATGTTCAACCTGAATCCCAGGGTGGGCTCCCTTAAGATTTCAGCTAAATCCCTAGGAGAGTCGAGAAGAATTATAACTAGTAACATGACTCTAAATTCAAGTGGGGCAGAATAAATGAGTAGCCGGGAAACTGAGAGTGCCATAAAAAAGCAGGGAAAACATTCCAAAAAAGAAATAAGAGAGAATGAACCATAACAAAATGAGAAATTGGGTAGTTAGACCCAAATCACTCATATCCTTATGTCTTCTTTAAATACGGAAGTATCAAGGAAAGTATACAGAGGAATTAATATTCAAACACCTCTAAATAAATGATGAAGATTACATCTTGGAACATAAGGGGCTTGGGTGCCCCAACAAAATCCCTTTATGTTAAAGATTTGATTAAAGAAGATAAGCCTTCTATATTATTTATGCAAGAGACCAAGTTAGAAGAAAATGAACTCATGAATGCGACAATTTTTTTTTGGAAAGATAATGTTGGAATTAAGAAAAGCTTCTGGGGAGATTTTGGGGGCCTCAGCAATTTTTGGGATAATATGACCTTCTCTCTCATAGAAAGTAAAAATAATCCACATTGGATAGCTCTTCTTTTTGAGGGAAAAGATACAAAGGAAAGGTTCAATGTGGTAAATGTAAACACCCTGGTGTTATATGGGGAAAATTTTGAATTTTGGGACAAGCTGATAACGCTCAAATAAGAGCAATGGAGCTAAGGATCCATAGTGGGAGGTGACTTCAATATCATCCTCTTTGCTTCAGAGAAAAAAGGAGGAATCTTGATGCATGATCCATTTTGAGAAAGGATGGAGGACTTGATTATTGAGTGGCATCTAATTGACATCATGTCTAGTAAAGAGAAATTTACTTGGTCAAACAGAAGAAGTGGAAGTGGGAATATTGTTGCCCAACTTAACTGCATCTCGATTCATAATTCTTGGATTCTTCAAGTATCAGATCCCTCTTCTTAAAAATTGGCTCAGAGCGAATCAAAACATCGCTCCATCTCGTTGGATTTTGTGATTTATTTAATATTAACCACACCACCCGCCTAGTAGTACCCTTTCCTATTCATATTCCTCTGTTTGGTATTTTATTGCGTAAAGAGCAGAGTTCGTCAAGAGAGGCTAACCTTTGAGGTGATATATAAGTAGATAATAACACAAAAATTGTCGATTTGTGGGAATTTGAGCTGATCGCCTTCCCCTGTCCACCTATTTTGAAAGCTCACAATCCTCACTAAGATCAGAAAGCTTGGGAAATGTTATGCTTATGATCTGGTTAGTAAGTAAGGGAGATAAATATTAAGGTTCAAAAATTTCCTGAACCAATCTATTATTTCTTTGTACAAATAAGGATTATGGTTGGCTCTTGGCCTTTCTCACCAATGATAAAACCATAAGCATAAGCTCTGGTTCCAACCAAGTAGCGACATAGAATCTAGAGGCTTCATGCCTTTGGATGCAACTTATAGGCTCCAGGTTTATTGATTAGAGGCTTAAGGTGCTCTTATAGGCTAATGGAATATTATAAAGGCTTAGTTGAGTTCTATAGAGGCTTAGGCCTATTATAGACTGATTTTAGGATTTATTAGGCTTCTTATAGGTTTATTAGAGTATTCAACCTCGTAAACAAAGTATTATTGGCTTATGCCTCTACCTCTAGTAAAGAAAATTTTAGTTAGGTTAGGGTTGTGGGAATACACATCCAAATTTCAAGGAGGATCTGGGACCTATTCCTTTCAGGTATAACCCTAGGTGGCTAATGGAAGATGGTGTTATTGATATAATAAAAAAGGCACGGTCAAATCTCGTTCAAGGATCCCTTGATTTTGTATGGGAAGCGAAAATCAGGGCAATCAAGCAAGCTTTGTGAATATAGACAAAAGAGGTATATGTTCCTCTAGGAAAGAAGAAAGTTAAGCTAGTGAAAGGGTTGGAGCAACATTTGGTAACCATGTAGAATAGTGAGATGGAGGAATAACATATGGATAACGAAAAAAAATTAAATAGACTAATATACCAACCTAATCAGAATGAGGAGGAATTGTGGAGGCTCAAGTCTAGAAGTATTTGGTAACCAAAATACAACATTATTTGAGAAGCAAACAAAATCAAGGGAGCTGAGAAACAGAGTGATAGAAATTAGAAGGAAAAGCAAAGATAATATCCTTTTTGGATATCAAACAAGAAGCATTTTCTCATTATCGTGCCTTATATTCAGACGAGAGTGAGATGGACTATTCCAAGGCGCAATATGTTTTGTCCACTTTTCATCTAGAGATTACACTAATGAAAAATCAAAAACTCATTAAGGAGAGAGAGGAGGACAAGGTGATAGATGTTATATGGTCAATGGACCCAAACAAAGCTCCTAGCCCGGATGTATTTGCTTTTAGTTTCCACAGGCTATTATGAGCAGTTATAAAAAAGGACCTAATAAGAATGCTGAATTGGTTAAAAACAAAGGACAAATTGGAGGGGGAACTAATTCCTCCTTTCTCGCCTTGATTCCAACAGATACAAACCTTGTAAATTTATCTCATTTCCATCCCATCTCACTATGGAACACAACTTATAAAATTATATCCAAGGTTATTGCTGGCATATTAAAGAAAATTTTGTCGAGAATAATCTCTGGAAATCAAGGGGGTTTCTTGCAGCAAAGGAATATTTTGGCCAACATCATTATTGTGCAGGAGGATATTCACTTGAGCAAGGAAAGAGGAAAGTCTATATTTGTAATATAATTAGACATGGCCGATGCCTTTGACCTATTAAGACACTCCTTTCTCTTTCTCATCTTATAAAATCTTGGTTTCTACTGTGAATTCTTTTTCTAGATCAAGGCTTGTATTGGGTCCTTGTGGATTTCTCCTTTGATTAATGGTCATCCAACGCCATTGTTACACAGTATTTGTTCGCATTCCCTATTCCCTATCCAAAGTGTCGTCCTTTGTGTCACTCATGCCACAAATTTTGCAAAGCGATAAAAGCTATGAAAACATATTCACCATGAATAACATGCTCAAAACATCCCTGAAGAAATGAAGAGTCAATGCATTACAAAACTTCTGGAGAAAGCTTTTAAAAAACCCTAATTTGTAGCCCCAACATGTTTCTCTCCTCTATAGCCCCGCACTTGTCACCCTGTGTGTGAATTTTAAGCATCGCTAGCAGCGCGGGAATTAAAGAAAAAATTTGCGTTGGTCCCCTTCAAGCAGGTTCTCCAAAAATGAAGCAGAAACTTCTTCCTCTAGAAGTCTCGAGATCAAAAGTTTGGTGTCAATTTTCTAAATATTGGGTCGAGTTCTCCCATTTTGAGTCCTTGATCCTACATTTAAGGACTTTCCCCTTAAGATATGGACCTTCCTTCTACTTTTGTGGATTATTAACATCTCCAGCTTCCCTATAAATGAATGCCATTCCTTCCCCAAATGGTTGGTCATTGCTAGTTTCCTTTCTATTGCTTGAATGCACCTAAACACTGCCAAAATTATAAGGAGAAGGAGTGCTTGAAGTATTTAGCTTGGATTTGGAAACCTTTCCTAAAGGAGGGCTCCAATATCAAGGCATCGGTTGTATGATTCCCTCTTTAATTTATTAATAATACAAACCATGTTTTACTTTCCATAAGCTTGTCAATGATTACTTTCTTAGTATGATGCTTCTTGATCTGTCATATGATTTACATTAGAATGCAATATATTATGCTTATTTGTTTGTCATTGTTTTATCTCTCTTGTAGGTATTCGTATGTAAAGGAATAGTGAGGAGCGAGCTTGAAAGTAAGGATATCAGGATTAACATCGACAAGTAACCGCATAGGAGTGAGGTAGGCCATCTTCCTCTCTCATGTCATTATGATTTAAGCTAGGAAAATTTTCTTGCTTTTGTCTCGTTTGTTACTAGAATCATTCATTGGGATAGAGGGATCGCTTATATCTGTATAAGGGATTGCCTAAATAACAAAATGACGACTCCGTTGGGGAGCTTATAGCCTTTTTAGTCCTCCTTTTGTATTTTGCCTCCTCCTTTTGTATTTTTCCTTCTCGTTTAGTTTGGCCAACCGTTGAACGACCCTTTGTTTGGATTTATTTCCAGTATATACTCTTCTTTGAAGGTTTCCTAGGGTATAAGATCTAGAGTTTCTTCTTGAGATTTTATTTCCCCCCCTATTTGTCTCCATCAACGCGTTTTTTATCAGTTACAGTTGTGCTGCCAGCGCATATTTTATCTAAAACTGTTATGCTGCAGTTCTCTGGTGTCAACTGGCTTCCCGCGAGCATATTTTATCTAAAACTGTTACGCTGCAGTTCTCTGGTGTCAACTGGCTTCCCGCGATGGTGTTTGAATGTGGAGATTTTTAGAATCTTTGCTGGAAATTCTAGTGTGTTTTGATCCTTAAGGTTTTTTCTCTGGTTTTTTTGTATCAAGTTTTGATTGATTTCTTTCAGTTTCTTGGTGGAATGCAAAAAATTGTCCCATACTTGAAGTGGTAAATTGATGTCTCTGTTTGAGTCTTTCACATTTTTAGTTGATTGAAAGCTTTGTTTATTGCTTGTATGATTGGAAAAATACTGAATTTATGTCAATGGAACAACAATGGTTCTTTTGCATTCATAAGAAATTGACTTTTTCATTTAGTTTTAATTTCAAAATTTGCTTTTCCTTAAGTCCATTAGACTACTTGCATGGAAAAGTTATTTTTTTGGAATTCATTATTGAAAATTGATCACATTTTCAGTAATTGAAAACTAAAGAGGTGCATTTAAGTGCATTAGATTATTCATAATGAGCATAAATTGAAAGATCATATGTGCATCTTATTAAAAGTGAAAATCTTTTTATTTTTTGAAAAGCTGCATTTGGGATAGTGAAAGTCAAAATCCTCTTTTTACTTTTTAGAATCACATTTTTGAAAAGTGAAAAGAGAAAATATAGTTGAGGGCATTGTGCTTGCTGTATTATTTGTTTGATGCATCATTGTTTGAAATATATTCCCTTATTAATTTAGCTTTCATCGAATTGAAAATGTAATTTTCTCATATTACTGCATTTTAGGCATTCAGGTGACATCGCTTAGAGCTGCAAAATCAAAACTTAATTCAAGATAAACATTAAAATTTACCTCAATTAACATATGAGCATTTTTAATTTAACGCAAATGTTTAGAGGTCTAGGCTAGATACGTGTTCCGACATAGTAAAACGTAAGAGTTGTCACTAATTTCTTGCGTTGCATCCCGGGGATGATATCCCATTCCACCTACAGAAGTATATAGGATCATTCTCCAGTACTCTTGGGTATATTGGAGGCGCTCCATGTATGAAAGTATATAGGAATGCTCTCATCGAATGGTTACACATCATACAACATTACTATGGATTTTCACCCCCATGTATTGTTGTGTATATTTTGGAAGTCCCCAGTAGGTTGCTATCCTGCCATAGGTAACCGAGTTGGCCGCCTTGTAAACATGATACACCGAACACAAAATTCAAGGAGATTTCCTATCCATACTTCTTGGTTCAGCAAGAGGTATTCTGCAGTTCATGGATACCTGGTAAACCCTTTTTCCTAGGTTACCCCTTTTTTATTTATTTATTATTAATTTCTAAAATTTATTATCCATGGAATAACATCTCACACGTGCACGAATCCTTAGTCGATCTTAGGTTGAGACTAATGACAACAATTCCCGAGTTTACCAATCAAAGAATCCCCTCAGACGAGAATCCTGGTCCTTTTCCTTCTTTTGGAAATGTTGGCTCTCCCTATATGGCAACGTTGTCCCACCCGAGATTAACCATTGGTTTTCCAGTTTGGCTATTTTCAACCCCCATGGTTCCAAATGTCCAAGCTGCTTCCGAACTAAGTTTGCCTCCACCTAAACACTGTCAACCTCATTTTAATCCTAAAGTTGACCCCTCGCCTTCTTCGCCTGTCTCTTCACCCCATTCTTTCTCTTCGCCTAGTGAGAAAGAAGAAGAAGAAGAGGACGGGGAAGAAGAAGCAAAATAATCCAGGGGGAAACCAAGCAACCATTGCTACCCATGCAACTGATTGAAATATATTCCATTCAGTCTTACAAAATCAAATTCGCTTGCAAGTTATGTAAGGATGACCACCTTCTTAGGGATTGTCTTGGTATTCCCAAGGTATTATAAGTATGGTCCACAGGCTCACATCAACCTTTGTCATCGACCTCTAGAGATCATGCTGGTGATAAAACCTCAACTAGTGATAGTAAGGTCCATGGGAAAAGGGGTAAAGTCAAATTTCCTTGTAAGTTATGTGAAGGGAATCATCCCATTCATATTTTTCCTTATATGGATGAAGCCTCCAAATTTTTGGAAAACCTTACAGCTTCTCAGCCCCATCTTTGTAATGTCCCTTTTTCAGGAATATTGCCAAATTGATCAATAGGAACGCTGTATAAGGAAATATGGACAAATAAAATGCAGGAAAAAGCTTGGTTCCTCTTATATATGCTGTGTGGGACTAAAATATGAAATATCTTAAAAAAAAAATCAAGTTAGATCTGCTAAACAGATCTCCCACAAACTGGTACCAGTGAGATATTCCTCTTTAAGACATTATCAATCAACAATATGATCTAAAACAGAGATTGAATGAAGGGGAATTTACTAGATATGTCACCTTTACAAGAAATTATGAGATCCAAAGGCTATCTGGCCCTTTTCAGACTCTGTCTATAGATCCTTGTCGAGAGGTAAGATCCCAAAGGGTTTACTCAGCGAATTATGAATGAAAAACAATTTTTTTAGATATTATGGCTTTATCTATCATGAAATATGTTTGAGAATTCTCAGAAACCAATAGAAATAATAGCAGCACTCTTTACTTAGCTTTTAACTTCAGAAAGGTGGGGAAAAACAACAATTTATGCACTAAAATAGGTGTATAAAGAAATATGCGTGAGAAAAAGGGAAATGGCTCTGGGATATGTTATATTAGGTTAAGAGGGACTTCCATGTCGAATTTAAGCTCAAAAAAATGCGTTTTTCTATGTTAAACAGTTCCTCCTTCCCGACTAGTCAAGAAAAACCCTAATTTCCCATGACCTAAATTATGCAGAAAAGTGATGAAGCTTAGGCAGCGTAATTTCTGAAGGGAATGACTGAGTTTATGCATAAATATCAGTATGAAGGCTTATAATAAGATTCATTTAGCTTAGGAATGGAAAAACAAGCATTTCTATGAAGAAAAACCCTGCAATGAGTTGCTGCAACACATAGGAAAAAGACTGCAGATTATATCAGCATTATTTTTTAGGGGTTTCAGCTGATGTAAGTGAAAAATCATATTTATGACAGATCTATGGCTGAAACATCAGATCTATACCAGATCTGGAAACTACTCAGCGTTCTCTACGAGATCCCCTTGGAATTTCATCAAAATAATGTCGGAATAAGTGTAGATCTGACATATAAGCTACAGAACTGTAGAATGCCCAGAATTTCTGAATATGAATTTATTATAACAGATATCAGATCTGAAAATAGCTTAAACAACAGCTACATCAAAGATTTACAAAGTGAGAGGCAATCCTCATCACTGAAGATCATCTATTGCACAAAACGGAAATAACAAATAAACCCTCAAGTGCAGAAACACAGTTCTTGAGAGGGATTGCGCAGTAGCTAAATAAAAATGAAGTACATGCTATACAATACAGATCTAAAGTACAAATAAGAGATAGATCCTCTTCCGAGTGGTCACAAGACACCCTCTCTGAGAGAAACTGCCTCCAAAACACTAGATCTCTGTAGATCTAGACTACCACTTGCTGCAACTCAAGCAACTGCAAAATATTCAACAAGACCAGTGCTGCTAATAGATGGAGCTTGGCCAAAATTCCGGATAGTGGCTCATTTCAGTACAATCTGCTCCATGAGCTACTCAAGGAAGGAGTGAGGATTCCTAAACAGGAAATCCTCTTCCCTTAGGTTAAACAACATAGAGAGCTAGAGTTGCTCAAACAACCTCTATTTCAAAAATACTTCCGCAACCATATCTTGAGCCCTCACCTCCTTTTTATAACTTGAAGGGGTGCACAAACCCTAAACCACTTCAATGGACTTAACCCCTTTCACATTGGAACCTTCTTCTAAAACTGCGCTGGTTCTGCAAGGTGGTCCAATTTTTGTTCACACACAAGTTGATTTTGTTACAAAAGGCCTAGATTTATCCCTTTTCACATTGGGAATGTATTTATTCTTTGATTCAAGGAGTTTTTCATGTCATCCTTTACATTTTATTCCTCAATCAGGAAATGCAAAAATAAACAAGACAAAATTAATGTTCCAATTAGCTGAAGCTAATTTAGGAACATTACAATCTTCCTGCTGGCTACTAGAAGCTTTCCTCTGATCCTTCGCTAGTTAATCAATTGATTGATCAAAAATCATCTCTGGTCAATCCAACTCTCTCCGAAAGTGAATCCCATGAGTTCATTCCCAACCAACCATTGGTTGAGAAAATGGTCCACCTGATTCCACCTTCAGTTGATCCTACCTTACCCATAGAGAGTGAACCCCGTACCACTTAGGTTATTTTTGCTTCTTCAGATTCCCATGAATTAGAGGGAAATCCTCCCGTTCCCATGGTACAAGAGGTTAATCCTCCTGTTCCCGTAACACAAGGGGGCAATTCTTCTGTTCCCATGTCAACCCCTCCAAGTAGTATAGTTACTTCCTTTGATTGGATTTGATTGGCAGGATATCGTCTTCCTTCTTACATGCCCTTTGATATCTCAGTATAGGCTTACAATGTGTTTGTACCTAGCACAATAATACACGAAGGTGCATCTATTAATATTCCATCTTTAACTACTTGGAAAGCTTTTGGTTCTCCACAGCTTGTGACTATAACCCATAATCTTTTGGATTTTAACAAAGGAACTAGTCAACCATCAGGGATCCTTCCTAAGTTGCCTATTACTTTGGGAGGAAAGATTTTCTATATAGATGTGATGGTTGTCCAAGGCCCTTTGGACTTTAATTGACTCCTTGGCCGTGACTATATTTATGTCATGGGAGCTCTTTTTTCTTATCTCTACTTTCATGTGATGTGTTTCCCGCATGAAGGAAGAATTGTGACCATTGATCAACTTTCATTCATTGGTCCTAATTTGGCTCCGAATCAACCATCATCCCTAAATGGTTCTTACATGCAAGTGGTATCTTCCCCACCACAGGTTAATAGTGTGGCAACCTAATCCATGCCCGTGTCTATTGATGATCCCATCAGTGATATAGTAAATCATGTACTGGAGGCATTGGACCCTAATTTCTAGAGTGTTGTTCTCCCATCTGATGAGAACCTCTTGGAATCCATGACCTCTTACAAACGATGAACAAAGTGTTGGAGCAAAGTTATTTTTCTTGTGTCAAGCTCCTTAAAAAATGAAACAAAGTGTTGGAGTAGAGTTCCTTTTCTTGTGTCAAGCTCCTTAAAAAATTAATCAAGTCTCTCCATAGCAAAGTTCCTTTTCTTCTGTCAAGCTCCTTAAAAAATGAATGAAGGCTCTCCGAAAGTGTTCCTTTTCTTGTGTCAAGCTCATTAAAAAATGAATCAAGGTTCTCATGAGGATAGTTCTTTTCATGTGTTAACCTTGTTAAAAAATGAAACATATTCCTATGAGGATAGTTCTTTTACTATGTCGACCTCGTTAAAAAATGAAATAGGTCCCTATGAGCATAGTTCTTTTCCTGTGTCAAGCTCATTAAAAAATGAAACAAATCCCCTTTCAATTTGAGTCTTTTATTAGATCTCGTAAATTCCCTGTTGAGTCTTTCACTTGATCTCGTAAATGAACCTTCTTTCCATCCACTTGTTAGTAACTAGTAGTAAGGCTTAGGTGAATGAAATGAAACTTGCGGGGCATGTACCTCGAATGCTGGGGGCATGCAAATTTATTTCAGGAATATATTTCCTACGTTTCAAGATTTTATAAAAATGAAACCATCTTCAAGGGTTCTCAAGCATAGTTTCTCATGTTTCAAGCTTGTGTAAAAAATGAAACCATTCCTATAAGCATCTCATGATTTCCCTTTTATCTGACCCTTCTTCCAAACGTTGGTTTTCTCATTCTATTGTCACCATCTACTTTGCCAATCATACATTCTCACTCCTAGGGAACCGCTGCAATGAGTGGTCTTGAGAGACAACCTCTTGACCTTTACTTGTTTTGAGAAGTTCCATCATCACCAGAACTAGTGGCTACCCTTTATACCACTCATTCCACTAGGAGGAGTCATCTTTCAACTCTTTTCAAACTCCCAAAATATGAAAATATTGTCCAACACTTGTCATTTCGAGCTCGTTAAATTAAATGAAAATACCTCTACTCGGTATAAGTTTAACCCTTTTCCGGACTGAGATAGACTAGTTACGAAAAAGGAAAACCTTAT
This sequence comes from Pinus albicaulis, assembly GCA_034641835.2. Taxonomy (NCBI): domain Eukaryota; kingdom Viridiplantae; phylum Streptophyta; class Pinopsida; order Pinales; family Pinaceae; genus Pinus; species Pinus albicaulis. The sequence continues at coordinate 1,440,463,733 of CM076575.1, read as the reverse complement.
TAAAACTTTGCTAAGAGGTTCTCTCGAATATTGTTTTCTACCTTTTCGGATTCAAGGGCCTATCTACGAAAAGGGACATTTTGGAGTTTTCTATTTCGTCTCTTTTTCAAACTCCCTGTAGAGCCTCATGATTGCCTCATTTTTTATACTTCCTTTTGCTCATCTTTCCTTCTTTTTATCCTCACCATGAGCTTAAACAAGTGTTAAAATGCAATTTTTGACTTGGTAAGGTATTTTAATGACCTATTTTTCATATTTTGAAATGTTCCTTATTATTATATTACATTTTTTTATTTAGCTACACAATTAACGCAATTCTGCAGTTGATCCACGTTTCTATAGTCACCGTCGTGGTTCAATGTGTTCTGAGGTGCCAATTGAGCAGAAAAGCATGCAGACAAGTGGAGAATCATCCTCTCATGGATTTCATCCTATCCATCCGACCCAAATCAAGCAGGAAATTGCCTAGATGTGCAGTCAAAGGAATGATCAACTGAATGCTGGACAAGCGAGTGAAGATTACGAAGCAATCACGCTTCACGATTTGCTTTGGTAACTAGAAAATCATGAAACAACGTGATATTATTTTCTATTAGTGGTTTAATTTGTTAGTCGAAATAAGCGTAAAATCCTAAAAACAACTAATGAACAAGCTTTTATAAATACAAGACCAACAAATGTATTGACAATGCGAATGATGATACGATTGTGAATTCATAAAAACTTTGTTTTATTCTTTACTTGAATGAAGAAGTATTTTGGAGAATCGATGCACAACTAGTGTTGGATTAGATTCGAAACCATCAGTTGTGGAGGGCTCCTGCAACAGAGAAGCTTCAATTTGGTTTATTTTTTGCATTTGGATGTTTTTCCTAGTTCTGTTTTTATCATTTGATGTAGTTTCAATTTATGCTTTTACTGTGTTAAATATTGTAGTCATTTCCAGAATTTCATTTTGTTACTTAGAGTAGATGCTTAGAAGGTTTGTTTTTGTCATTTGATGTAGATTCATTTTCATTTTTGATTTGATTCAATGCAGAAGTAATCTTAATTTTTCCTTTGTAATTTATATTCAAGAAAATTGAAATATTTCATTTCCAGCTTCAGTGAGTTCTTTTCAACCAATGGTGATTTGATGATTTACTTTTTGGTACAAGAATGAGAATGCTTTCTAGTTTTATAGTGATTTCTAGCCAGAAAAATAGTGATTTATTCATTTCTTTGCTCATTCTCATTTACATAACATTTCATTTCTAAAAACACAAAAATATCAGAGTTCTTTTTAGAGTTTGATATTCCCTATATTAGATTCTCATATACTAATAGAAAAATCAGTTAGGACATTTTTCAAAAAAGTTTTTTGTAGTTTTGAAACTTAGTTAAATTAGAATTTAGATTAATCTTTGCACTTTTTAGTTGTAATTCAATTCATCAATTTCATAAAGGACAAAATATAAAAACATTAAAAAAAACAACCTTCACAAATACAATCATCACAATAAACTAAGTAATAAAGGCTTCTAGCATATATAGTGCACTTGCACTTCACAAGATTACCAACTCCGGTCGATAATTTATGATAGCAATTTAGGAACATTAAATTGACTAAACACTAAGTAATTATGAAAAATATATCGATTTACCCCTTTGTCGGACTCATAAAAATTAAACGACGCAGAACTTGTCACCACAACGAGATCGGGCTACTCCTTCCTGGGGCTCGTTAAACTTACTAGGATGGATTCAACCAAAGGGTGAAATTTTATGGTAAGCATATGGTATCCTCTTCAAGCTTGCTATAAAAAGTAAAGAGGTACTCGTTAGAAATAGTGGGGAAAAATGGAAGTAAACATGTATTGTATTATGTATTGAAGGCAACATGTCACTCTTGAACATGACATTTATCTGCATCTCATGTCGGGTTTGGGTTATCTTCTCTTCGTCACTTGCCTTCTTGGGTTTCAGAAACCCATTTTCCTCTCATTCGATCATATCATGTTATCACTATGACCATTGATCCCATTTTGAGTTAAACACTGCCAAGCTCTAGAGTCATGTCGCCGTTATGTTTTAAGAGAAGTACTATCTGCAAAATTCAAACATTTCATACTTATTTGACCTTCTGTGTAACAATCTTAAATCATTCCTATCTACCTTGAGAAATCTTGTGTTTCGTGTCGATGACGCGAGAACCATTATGGCCCTCTTTTGATGGGTTTCTTCTTGTTGACATCAAATCATTATCCAAGACATTGATCTAGAAACTCCCTTTTAGTACCTTGGAGCTTGCATGCCCCAATGGAAATTTCTTCGCGTTCGATGATAGGTTCACATCATTGGACTTCGATCGAATGATTCTGCACACGTTCAAATTTATCTACCTTATTCACACTTGTATATTGTGTTTTTGTAGCTTGAGGGTCATCGCCATTATTAGTGGTTTCTCTTGTGCCTATTAAATATTTACCTCATTGAACGATAATGAGGTAGTTTCTACCATGTTCGACATCAACACATATATTCACATTGCTAGATTCGTACGTCTGACGGATTGAGACAGAGACAAAGATGTTAGATCAAGTCTGTTTGCATCCAAGATGCGTGGAGTATTCATGATTGTATACATTATCCCTACTATACCGATGGTTGCGCCCATACAATGGATCCATACATATGATCATGTTTTGTCAGATGGTTGTGCCCATGACGTGGATTCATGTGTTATTTGATGCATATTCAACAATGTCTTATTAGACATATTTATATCAGATATGTCACATATTATATGATGTTTGACTTACAAGTCTCCTAACGGTGGTTTTCCAAAGTCCCATTCTTGACTGATAGAGCATCTCAACCATCAATTTTCGTTCTGATTTCATGCTTTAAGGGGCATCTGTTACATAGTATTTTGTCGCATTTGCTATTCCCTATCCAAAGTGTCGTCCTTTGTGTAACTCATGCCACAGATGTTGCAAAGCAACAAAACCTATGAAAACATATTCACCATGAATAACATGATCAAAACACCCCTGAAGAAAGGTAGAGTCAATGCATTACAACAATTCTAGAGAAATATTGTAAAAAAACATAATTTGTAGCCCCAACGCAGTTCTCTCATGTATAGCCTTGTGCTTGTCACCCTCTGTGTAACTGTTAGGTCCCTATATTACTAGTACAGTCCCTTATTGTTGTTAGTGTAACCCACTTATTGTTATTATTGTACCCCTGTAACCCCCATATTGTTATTATTGTGCCCTTAAATTATTATTGTTAGGTCGGCTAGGATTACATTCTGGCCCCATGGACTCCTATATATATAAAGGAGGTTTTGTAATTTGTATCATCCAAGAATTTTTCATTCATGTAATGTATTGGAGGTTTTCCCCTCGAAGTGGCTTATTTCTAAGGCGTTGATATCTCTTTTCTTCTATTTTTGGAGCTAGTTTCACAACATTTGGTATCAGAGCTTTGGATTCTAGGGTTTCGCTACTCCAAATAGGTCATAGTGGAATTTTTGCTATAAATTTTTTTCTATGAAGGTTCAGAAGCTGAAATTTTTAAAGTGTGAAGCCGAAATCCTAAGGAACATCGTCACAAAATTTCAGATCTTGGTTCGCAATATTTCCAGAGATATGATCTATGGAAGTTAGGTCTTTTTGTAGGCTCATGAATTTAACCTAAATAGGTCATCGCGGAATTTTCGCTATAACTTTTTTTTCTATGAGGGTTCAAAAGATGAAAATTTTAGAGTGCAAAGACGAAATCCTGAGGAACATTGTCGCAAAATTTCAAAGCTTTGTTCGCAATATTTTTGGATATATGGTCTGTGGAAGTTAGAGCTTTTTCAGGCTCCCGAATTTCATCTCAAAGAGGTGATCGTGGGAAAATATTCATAACTCTCTCTCTGAGCATCAGATTGGAATTATGTAAAAGGTGAATGAAAGTACACGGACTGTAGTTTCCTGTCTATAAATTTCATTGCCAAAGGAGAAAAAAGTGACACGTGGCAAGTCGTACAAGTTCGCTCTACTGAACTAGTCCATAATTAGGTCATTGTGGGAGATTGGACATAAATTTGGCTTGAAGAATCCAAATCAAGTCATACCTATAGCATTTGAAAGAAGCTTCAGAGGACTAATACAGGGCCAAATTTTAGATATTTAGGATCTACAAGTATAGAGATAAGTCAATTTCAATATCGAGCTCCTCAAAAGCAAGTAAAAGGTGTATATTTTGTTTTTTTCCGAATTGCATAAGTCTTATTGGAAGAATCAAGTTGAATTGATTCCAAGGGAATATTGTAGAATAGATATCAGTATTGGATTCTCAAATGGCCCGTAAAAAGAATGAAACACCCATTAAGCCTTTAGAAGGCTCTACTATGACTCATGAAGACGAAGAATGACAACATGACATATCAAAATTACAAGAGCAAGTGCAACAAATTTCGCTCTCGCAAAGAGCAACAAAAAATGACATGGAAGTTTTGAAAAAAGGTATGGAATCTAAGATGGATGGTTTGAAGAATGGCATGGAAGCTAAGATTGATGGCATGGAATCTGGCATGGAATCTAAGATGGATGACATGGAAGCTAAGATGGAAAACATGAAGAATGATCTAAAAGAATACATGGTAGGTTTGACAAAGTTGATACAAGAAATGTTTCCTAATGGTGAAAAGATAGTAGAGGAAACTCATGATGAGAACAAAATAAATGTTAATCGTGATTTCATAAAATCTAATGTCGGAGGGAAGAACCACCATATTCCAAAAATTGATATGAGGAAGTTTGATGGAAAGGATCCTGTAACATGGATACTACAGATGGAGAAATATTTTGATCTCAATAATGTATAAAACACACAAAAGGTACGCATTGCAACTTTACATTTAGAACAAAATACATTTGTATGATATCGATGGCTTTGCTCCCGTAAAAAAATTGTCACTTGGTAATTTTTTATGGAGGAAATGATAGCACATTATGAGGATACAAAGAGCAACACTTTCTTTAGCCAGTTGATAAATCTCAAACAAAAGTGTTCAGTGGGGGAGCACATTGAGGACTTCCAAAAATTGAATATAAGGGTAACTAATATTCCAGAGGAACACAGGATTGATCTCTTCATAGGTACTTTAAATGATAACATCCAACATGAAGTTCGCGTTTTGGAACCTGATTCATTGGAGAAGGCATTCAGGTTGGAAAAAAAAATTGAATGTAAAATTATGGAGACAAGGAAGCCTGCCACTCACTTCTATAAAGAGGGAAGTGTTGCTACTCCTAGATTTCCACAACCTACAAGGTTGACACCACAACAATTAAGTAAAAAGAGAAAAAGGGCTTTGCTACAGTTGTGATAACAAATACACTAAAGGTCATAGGTGTGCTGAGAAGAAATTATTTTACATAGATTGTGAAGAGGAAAAGAAGAAAATGAACAAGAAGAGGATATACACCGAGGGAACCCAGTAGTAGAAGGAAGAAATGAATTAAACCATATCCTGTAATGCATTGGTAGGAATTAACACTCCTCAAAATCTCATGATAGAAGGACATATCAAGAAGAAAAAGGTAATAGTTTTGATTGATTCAAGTAGTACGCATAATTTTATTCATTGTAAGGTAACCAAGAAATTGAATTTCTTCCTATACCCAACACCAAAGTGTCAAGTGATGGTTGCAAATGGAGGAGCTATAAATTGCTCTAGAAAATGCCATAATATCAAGCTAAACATGGTGGAATATGTATTGAATAGTCCAATACTTTCCATTCCAATGGGAGGTGGTAATGTTGTACCAAGAGTACAATGGCTACAATATTTGGGGACGGTAGATTTTAATTTTCAAGAACTTTTCATGATTTTTTTTTTTGGAAGGAAAGGAAGTTGAATTACAAGGTATCACATGGAAGACAGGAAGGATAATAAGCTCTAATGTCATGAAAAAAATTCTGAAGAAAGAACAATGAGGTGTAATTGCACAATTATTCTCTCTAGAAGTTCCAACATCAAAATCATCTATTTATCCATATATCCAAAAAGTCTTGAACAATCATTCAAAGGTGTTTGAAACTCCCAAAGGGCATCCATCTATTCCTGATCATGATCATGTTATTCATTTGATTCTAGGAAGTGTTCCTCCAAACATCAGTCCTGACAGATATCCTTATGTCCAAAAGAGAAAAATTGAACGTATGATTTCAGAAATGTTAGAGGCTGGTATAATTCAACCTAGTCAAAGTTATTTCTCTTCTCTAGTATTATTGGCGCACAAGATGGATGGATCATGGCGCATGTGTTCGGATTATAGGGAGCTCAATAAGCTCACTATTAAAGATAAATTTCCCATTCCTGTGATTGATGAATTATTGGATGAATTACATGGCGCAATTTATTTTACCAAGTTGGATCTTCGTTCGGATATCATCATATTAGAATAAAGACTGAAAATATTCCGAAAAAAACATTTTGAACTCATGAGGGTCGTTATGAATTTTTGGTCATGCTGGTTTACAATGGAAAACTTAAGGAAAAGAACATTCATGATGCAATCGAATGCGTCTTATAGCAAATCCTTGGAAGAATCAATCCTCATCATTCAACCAATGCCCCTTTTTCTCTGGAGGTATGACAATATGCTTTTGAAAAATGCAATGTATAAATATCATTCCAAGTATCACGGAAGGATATGTTCAAATATGGAAATATAAAATCCCAAGATAACGAATCCTTTCCCTATTAGCTAGATGATTTTGGGTGTCTCTCAAAATTCTTGTGTTGGGTCATTTGGTAGAAAGCAAGCAATTTTTTAGAATGAACAACCATCCTACCAAATGTGTGGCCTTCAAATCCCAATTCTCATTACTATATCCATATCTTCTTGAACCTCAAAGTGTTGGAAATGTTTTCATTGATGGCAAAGGAGGTAGCAGATGCAGAGACACAGTTACAAGGAGATAAAGACAGACAATGGAGGCAGCAAAGAGAAAATGAATATAAAGGAGAAAGACAAAGGCGGAGGAAGAAAATACGTAGACAGAGCCGTTATCACAGCAGTAGAAGCAGAGGTAGAGTGACAGAAGCGGCAGAGGCAGAGCCACAACTGTTATTGCAGAGAAACCGCTGTTATTCCAAGAATATGTATATATATATATAAATTCCGAGAATATTTTATACAGCCGGGCGTTACACATAATATAAATTAATTTCCAGACTTTATATTCAAATGCTCTTTATTTAGTTGAAGAACTCGACTTCTGGTCGATGCTGTGTTTTAAATTGTACATTGTAGTGAGCTCTGCGTCAAAGAAATCGAATCTCATTAACCCATGTATAAGAACCATAATCATGAATGGAGGTGGAACCAAAACAAGGGTTGCATATATGGTAGAACTATGTGTCAACAACGATTTCGAATCATAATAATACATTGAAAAGTAAGCAATTTTTTAAATAATAAAGATGGATGGAACCATGAGCGGGGAAGTGGAACCATGACCCGATGAACAGTAACAGTGGTTTGGAGCGAACGATGGATTTCATCGCACCACTATTATACGGAAGGTGGTATTTTGGAGTTTCGCAACGATTCCATTGATTGATCGACGCGTGTCCCTGGATGAACAGTAAAACCACCGCTTAACTTGCGCCATCGCGCATTAACTATCGACCAGAGACGCTGAGCGAAATTGACACGAGTCGTTGATTTGGAAGAGGGCCATCGGACGGTGATCGTGCGTCGGACTTGCTTGGAGTTTAACCAAGGTGCGTGAACGATAGTCCAGATGTGACGCGCCATCGCACGTTATCTTTCGCGCAAGTTTCCCGTGCGATATCCGTTGGATCGAGCAATGCAATGACAGCCGTCGGATGGGCGCGTGAGTTAACAAAGGTACGGTCTATGCATTCACGATTGTACTGTGGGCCCAGGGTGGAGATATATACAATGAATTTGGTTTATATTAATGATGTTTATTAAAGCTTGACGGGTTATTAACATACGGTAGAAGACTAAGGTTTCTAATTAATAAAAGATTTCCGATTATCTTTGGACTCCATTGTAATGGTTCCAATATTAAAGAAAGCGTAATATATGTGTGGATATATTATGTATAATTACTGTATATGTGAAGTGGCGAAACATGGAATTTGTGAATATGGTTTAATACGCCGAGGGTCAATTATTATGTTGCATAGAATGGTTGCGAATGCATAATTAGCGCATATGTACACATAAGAGATTGTCGGGTTATAACTATAGAGGATTATTGAATTAATATCGCAATTCTCTGAATTGAGATATTAAAATAACCCATACTTGTTTATATAAATTGCTAGCGTGGAATTAAAGAGAAGTGTGAGATTGCCTGGATTGGGAAATGATTGGGCATAAAACTTGAATGCAATTATGGAAAAGGAAAAAGAAGAGGAGAGCATGCAGAGATACACAGATATTACAGGTTTGACAGGAATATGTACAGGAATGAGTTGGACAGGAGAATAAGCATAGAAAACGGCTAATATGCGAGATGACGGTGAGCAGAGTATGCGAACGGGTTCTTAACAACGTGGGGAAAAGACAAATCAGTAATCAGCAAAAAAATCCAGAAAAGGAGCTGAGTAAAATTGAAATGTGTAATTAGAAATGTGAATGTAAATGTTGTATTTAATTTTTTTTATTGTTTGTGATGTAAAGGCAAGTATCCTAAGGAAAAGTCAAAATCCCACTGTAGCATGAAATTTTGTACATATTTTTATGATTTTAAATTGAGTTGGATAAAGAAATGAGGAGGAAGAAGACCAAAGGGTATGACCATCCATTTCGAATTCCTAGAGGAAAACAAACAGTCATCAAGAAATTTCTATAAGTAATATCAACTTGATATGAAAAAGGTGAGAGGTGTGAGAGAGAGAGAAAATATAGAGAAGGCAGAGTATAGAAGTATAAGGAAGAGAAGATCAAGAAAAGAAGAGCAGAAGGAGAAGCTACCGAACAGAGCTGATATCTGAGGTAAATCAGCAAACATTCAGTTTTTTAATTTGAGGAAGTTGGAGCTTCCCTATCAAGTTGCAGCTTGATAGCTGTCAGTTGTAGCTGACTGAGGTTGAAGCCTCCTGTAGGTTGGTGCCTGCAGAAAATTGAAGGGAGTTGGTGCTTCCTTGCAAGTTGTCACTTGCAGAATTGAGGTTGGAGCCTCCTGTAGGTTGGTGCCTGCAGAAAAACAGTGGTGAGAGGGAGTTGGAGCTTGCCTTTGCATCACAACAATAATAATATGTGGTTTTCTTCCTTTATGGGTTTCCACTTATATCTGGTGTCTCTGTGCATGATATTTATGTATTGATCTGATATGTATCATCTGCTTAATACCTGCTACTCTCATATTACGTCTACTGTTATATTATACTAATACTTGCTGCTTACATTCTAAGATTACTCACACATTAAATTAGATATGAAATGAAGGTGTAAAAAATTTTAATGAAAAGTTTTAAAAGATCGGGAATGTGGTTAAACTGATTCACCCCCCCCTCTCGGTTAACTTTAAAGGTTCAACATAAAGTATTTGAGGTAGAGGACTTATCTCTTTAAGAAATAGAAATGGATTGTATTTAAGATATCTTAAGAAAGATTTGGAGCATGACGTAAATGAAAAACTTGTTCAAAGTGTTAATGGGTATGATTGAAATTTCTAGCAGAATATTGGAGCTCATGGAAAAGGAGAAGGAGGCTAGGTTTGAGTTGTTTGGAGAAGAATTGTGAGGTGGATGCAAGTCAAAAGTGGACAAAAGGTAAGCAAGTTTGGAAGAAAAATTATTGAATTTTGAAGCTTCACTCTAATGAGGTCGCTTGATGCGTGACTTCAAATCAAGTTGGATAAAATGGAGCATGGAGAATGCGAGTTGGTGGAAAAGGCCGACGGAGAAGGAAAAGGACATTGAGAGAACATCCAATAGTAGCTTAGAAATGAATTTGGTAATTGTTGCAAAAACTGGGACCTCGAGAGGTTTTAGAATTTACTATGTTCTCGTGTCTTGCAAATACACACTTTTTTAAGGAAAATTTTATATACTATACGAAATATTCCAACGTAAAATT